>CM050405.1:85987422-86152513 GCA_027580255.1 Therioaphis trifolii | reverse complement strand
ATTTCTACATATTTTTACCGCGTAAAAAAAAATAATCCAAATATTTAAAAATTTTTTTGTTCTGTAACCAAAAATAAAATTTCCGTTGAAAAAATATTGCTCCAAGCAGCAATTTCTACAAATTTTTATGGTGTATAAAATATCGAAAAGAGAACATTTGTTGTGATAAATATTTTTATTTGTGGATATAACATTTTATTTTTTGTAATAATTATTAAAGCAATTTTTTAATTTTACATTTTAATTGATATGGTATTTTTAATACCATATTTTCACTACTACCAGTTTAGCGGTTAAAATTCACCATATTTCACCGTGTAAAAAATAAACAACATTTTTTTAAATTTACACACTATTTTTATTTCACACAAAACATTCACATACTTAAAAAAAATACACACAATTATACTTCACACACATGATATCCACAAAACACATAAAATTTTATTTTATACATTTTTATTTTAAGTATACAGTCATTTAAAAAAAATTAAGATAATACATTTACACAAGTTTTTTACTTCTTTTCTAATAGGTACATATTCTACAATACGATCATGTATTAAAAGACAATAAGCACTTACACCATCTAGATTTTCCAAAGCTTCAATTTCTATACTAACATCAACAGTAGAAGCTGTACCTGAATCGTTCTGTTTTGAAGTATCTATCACGACAATCGGTGCCTTAGACTCAAAAGTAGCTGGACTTAATATTGGTTTACCTTCATTTTTACCATAATACGATTCTTGAAACGATGCATACATATTATATAGTACTGCATAATTTTTTCTATCAAAATTCAAGTTTAAATTATCGTACGGATAAACAACAGAATTTAGCATAACTTTAATGTTAGTTATTTTACAATGTTGAAAAAAACTAGCATCAACTCCAATATTGTTTTTCCGGTTTTTCTGTAAACCTATTATAATATATCGAGGTTTTTCTAATTTTGAGGCAGTTTTTAAATTCCAAACCACGTTTTTAGTTTTACCGAGCTCGGGGTATTCATAAGTTTCAAACGATCTGAATGGAATAAACAAACTTTTACCTTTTTCTACGATTTTCATTAACTTTAACCGTTCTGAATCATCTACAGTAACATGTGGGATTTTCCAAACTACTTTATTGAGTGTTATAGAACCGGTTGTTGCTGAATTAAGTGCTTTAGTATGTAAACTATTTAAATCATTATTACATCTCGTTAAAATTAATTCTATACGAGCATTTATCAATATTTTTTTAAAATCTTCAAAAAACCCCAGCCAATATTTTAACGGTATACAAAAACTAAATTCTCCACTATCATTCACTATACTACTATCTTGTAAAATCCAACCTGCATTATGATAACTATAATAATTGTTTAAAGTACATGATAAATATGCTTTTAAAGAACTGGTTATTCCTAGTACACGGGTTCTATCAACTTCTACACCATTAATCTCTAATCGGACTTGATCAAATAGAAACGATAATCCATTATTTGATAAATTTACTTTGAGTGGATCTTCTATTTTACCTTCGATAAAAAGGAAACTTTCATGTAAATACGGATATACATCTGTTTGTTGAACCCCAATTCGTATTTCATCGTTAGGTTTAAACGAATTTGTATACGGAATGTATGAATGATATTCAATTTTACTAATTTTCGAATCTGTATTATAATTCGAATCAATATCTAAAATATTACTATCGGGCATTTTGTTTTAATTTGAATCCTAACTGTTTTAATATTTGTTTGCTTTTACGAGTTAATTTTATATTTCTTGGTTTTCTTTTCGATACTTTTGATGATAATTCAGTTGAACAACTGATCGGTTTGATTGCTTGCAACTGCTTTATATTCTTAAATATTAAACCCATTTTTTCAAGATTTACAATGTCTAATGTGTAACACAACTGTTATTTTCTCTTCGAAATTATGAATAGGATTATTTTCCTGATCGACTAAACTGATATTTATAGTATTAATAACTTCAGTATTAAGTTTATAATAAATTAAATTTGTTGGTGACTCGACTATTTTAGCACCCGACCTTTCACGAGGAAAAAATTCATAAATCGAGTGAGATTGTATACCATTATCGAATGAACCATTTGCTATATTACACAAGACTTTTATAGAATTAACAGCGTTTATATCAATATTTTTCGATGCTCTAAAATGTGTAAAACCTTCATTTCCATACAATTTCTTTTTAAAACCTAACAGACTCGCTAGACTGTTTTCGATTGTGAAATCTACTGGATAGTTACAATTAATTACACATTTCATACGAGTGACATCAGTGTTCATAGTAAAATCTATAGGGTCATAATATTTATTATTACTATCCATCACACTGTTTATACGTTCATTATCTTCATGAATTTTGCTAGAAATATATTGGGTGATATCTTCAATCTCGTAACAGCCAAAAGGGAGTTTAATATCTAAATTATGTGTAGGTGTAATAATTCGAATATTGTTATTCGTCTCATTCACGTTCGGAAACGTATTATATGTGTGTAAACATAACATCGCAATTTCCGAGTTTTCTTGTAAATTTATCGATGGGAAATAAGTTGATGACAAAGATGTCATTTTACCAGACAAGCTCACAGTAATTGATTCGTTCATATCACCGTTTTTTTTTTAAGATTTAATAGTTCTAATATGTAGAATAATCGTTACTTTTGCGTCAGAGTTTTGAATAGGATTATTTTCCTCATCGACTAAATCAATTTTTATTTTTTTAATAACTGCTGTCTTAAGTTTATAATATATTAAATTATTCGGTGATTCGACTATTTCTTTTTCTAAAATCGGTTGAGGAAAAAATTCATATATTGAATGAGATTGCTGTCCATTGTCTAATGAGCCTTTAGCTATATTACACATGACTTTTATAGAACTAGTACTGTTAATATTGTATTCGATTTTTCCTGATTGATGATAATATAAATTTAAATTTTCATTAGTGAAACCATGATATTTTTTTTTTTCAAACCCTAACGTGCTTGCTAAACTGTTTTCAACATTAAAATCAATATCAAAGTTACACTTAATTCTACATTTATAACCTATACTAGTTAGATTAAATATAATAACCTTATTATTAAATAAAGTAGATTTTGCAATTATATCACAAATATGTTTATTTATATCTTGAATCGTGTAATAACCATTAATGATTTTAACTTCTAACGTATTAGTTCCATTAGATATTCTCATACTATTATTTGTTCCGTTTATGTGAACACAATCCTTATTTGGAAAAGCATAAGTTGACTTTAAATATACAAGAGCAATTTCAGAACTTCCATGTACATTTATTACAGGAGAAAAAGTCGTTGTTAGTGAACCGTTTTTACCTGACATCCTCACAATAATTGGTTCATCCATTGTAAAAACTCAATACACAAATGTCCACAAATATATGTATTATATTTTTGATAATTTGTATAATTGTACAAAATATTTTGACCTTTAAAATAATTTTGTATTTCAATCGGAGGAGCAAGATCACCAAACGGATCAAAATAAATAATTTTATCTTTAAACCGATAATAACTAACCCAGTGAGTACCGTCGCCAGAAGAGGAGTCTAGATTAATTATTGCACACTCGATTTTATACAGTTTTTTAGGTAAGTTGTCTCGTGAAAAGACACCACGAAAATGTTTAATTTTCAACTTGTTAACATATTTTATAATATCTTCACTGGTAAGAGCTCTGTCGGGTAACGCTAATTTTTCCTCGTTTTTTTTTTCGCACCTAAGCCTTTCGGATTCAAATACAAACCTGCTCCGTTAGAATTGTTTAAATATAAACCATTACCCTTCTTACGATTTTTAATAGCATTATATACACTTGAAGCACCAGAAGCTAAACTTCCTAAAGCCGATAACCCTGCTAATATTGACGCTAACGGTAATGCACCTCCCAACTGGTTCGGTGTTAAAATTGTTCTCTTACCATTTTTCTTCGTTTTTTTATTTTTTTTCTTCGCCGCCAGCAACATTTTTTCATTAACACGTTTATAACCCATACCGATTTTTCTTTTAGCTTTCATAGCGTTTACCACCGCATATGCAACAAGTTTTTCTTTTTTAGAACTATCACCTGCTTTAACTCTTTCCCAAGCTTGTTCTTCTAATAACTTATCGGCTTTATGTCTAATATCTAAATTATTACTGTTTTCGTAAGCAATGTCGTGTGTTCTACAAGCAGAATCTAAGGGGTTGATTCCTTTATCTCCACGAGCTAATCTCTTTTTTAAATTTGTACCTGGTCCACAAAACTGATCCCGGGGTACATGAACTTCGAATGGAAGTCTATTTATAACAGTATTTAAGAAACCTCTACCAGTCTTAACATTTTTTTGCTTACAAGTTGAACGCATTATATATAACTGGTTTTATGTTTTAAAATTACATAGTATTTATATTAAAAATGAAATTAATCGAGCAAAAAGATAAATTAAACATTAAAAACGTAGATGCACAAATCACTAAAAGACCGTCAAGGCATGGATCATTGTTACCAGACAGTATTCGCGGAATACTTGTAGGACCTTCAGGATCCGGAAAAACAAATGTTATGTTTAATCTTATAACTCATAGAAATGGTGTAAAATTTGAAAACATTTATTTATATTCCAAAACACCAAATCAAGAAAAATATGTGTTATTAAAAAATTTGATAGATAGTATTAAAGGAATTAATTTTTACACATTTACAAATGCGGATCAAGTTATAAAACCTAGTTTAGTTAAAAAAAATTCAATTTTTATATTCGATGATGTAATTTGTGATAATCAAACACCTATTCGTGATTACTTCAGTATGGGAAGACATTCTGGTGCAAATTCTATTTTTTACTTAGCACAGACATATTCGAAAATACCGAAACAGTTAGTAAGAGACAACACAAATTTTTTAATAGTATTCAAGCAAGATGATAAAAATCTACGACATATATTCGACGATCATTGTTCCTCAGATATAGATTTTATAGAGTTTCGTAAAATGTGTCATCTATGTTGGAACCGTGAAGATTACGGATTTATAGTAATTGATAAAACTCGTGAAATGGATCAAGGAAGATACAGATGTGGTTTCCATACATTTATAAAAATTAATTAAAATGTATGTTTAAATATGAAAGTATTATTGGTTTGACTACATTTGACTGACTGTGTACAAACATTCAACATTAAATTATTTCTACTTAAAATGAGTGAAAAAAAAGTTTTATTGAATAATTTAATATCCTGTCAGAAAAACATAAAACGTAAAGTTTTAGACATGAAAAGAGGTGTTATAGATTCTAATAATTATTTTCGCGAAACATTTAAACCAATAACTGACCCCCTTAATACAATTATAGAAAAAACAAATATGAACAACGAACCAGAATTTCAGAATATTAATATTGGTGGATATAGTAATGAAGAAGATGATGTATCATCAGACTTTGAACACTTTTTAAATGCTTCTCCTCAAAGTAGAACTTATGACAAATCGTTTGGGTTACATTATGATGAAAAAGATGAACAACTTAAAATATCAAATTATCCTGTAACCATCAGTAACAATAATTTAAAGGTTTTGGATAAGAGCTACCCGTGGACTCGTGGTCTTTGGTCTTTATTGTGTGAAAAAAATCCGTCAAATTATAAATATGATGATTACGAAGCATATTATGACATTTTAAAATCTACAAAAGTTCACCTCAAGTCAGATGGTAAACCTAAAGCTAATAGTGCTAATAAATGGATTTCTATTGTTAAACCTCTATACGAACGTATCAGAAAAGAATTAAATTATTTAAATTATTTAAATAACAAAAATATAATGCCGAATATGGAAGAGTCTGATAACATAAATGAAATAAAAAAACGAAGTAAACCTTTAATCAGTCCAATACTTCAAAACAAAAAATTTAAGTATTCAAAGTCTAACGATAAATTAAACGTTAGTAAATCTCTTGACGACTTATCACTAGAAAATAGTTCATTACATTCTATAGAAGAATTACGAAATAGCTCGGACTTAATAGATTTCGGGAAAACGTTACGATCTGATCAAATAGGTTCAAGTCTATATAAAGACGTAATACCCAACACACAGCTAGTTTATTATGACGATCCGAATGAATTAGTCACGAGATTAAACCTTTTAATTTCATCTCAAAATGCTGGTAATACAGGTGTTAATAATGAAATTATATCTATATTAGAAGAATTACGTGAGAGGAAACTTATTGTATAAAGAAAAAAAATTAAAGAAATGTTTAATTAAAAAACTTATTATTATTTATATCACATAAAATCATTAAAAAGATAAGTTTAAAGTTATAAAATTAAATTATCTAGCGTAGAATATATGTAACATACTGAAATAGACTCGACATTAGACTGGTCAATTAATTTCCAAAGCGTAATATCAACATAGTATAGTCCACGGATTCATGACATATACTGATCACTTAAAGCCAACTCTCAGTGATATTGTTGAGCTATTAGTGCTTTATTTATTGTATGTCGAAGTTCTTGTAGTTGATCAATATTCATTCTTTTGATTTTTCGAGGCCGTACGTGGAAATGTTTTTTATCATTGGTACGACACGACCCACACGCTTACCTTCATATTGATTGATTCATTAATATTGATCCATTTGGAAAAATAATGTTTTGAATACAAAAAAATTGAAAATGACAGCATTAGAAAAAATTGCAGATGAGTTACATCAACCTGCTAGAAAAACATTTCCTAGACGAAAGATAATTTCTTTATTCAAGGATGATCTCTGGCAAGCAGACCTTATTGACATTCAATCGTATTCGAAGTATAATCAAGGTTTTAAATTCATATTAATTGTTATAGATGCATATACTAAATATGTTTGGGTACAAGCATTAAAAAATAAATCTGCGAAATATGTGACTCAAGGCATGCTAAATATATTAAAAATTAATCATCCAAAATTATTACAAACAGATAATGGTACAGAATTTTATAATAAACAATTTCAAGAATTAATGATAAAATATAATATTAAACATTATTCGACATATAGTGGTATAAAAGCAGCAATAGTTGAACGTGTAATACGCACAATTAAAAATAAAATTTATAAAAAGTTTACAGCAACTGGTTCATATAATTGGTGTAATTCAATATCTGATTTAATACATAATTATAATAATACTAAACATTCAACTATTAAATATACTCCGCACGAAGCTCGAACAAAGTCTATACGATTAAAATTAAAATTAATGAAAACAAAAAAAAAATATAAACCTAAATTTAAAATTAATGATATCGTTCGAATTTCAAAAAACAAATATGTATTCGATAAAGGTTATAAGCCGCAGTGGTCAACAGAACTATTTACCATTTCAAAAGTTTTTCAATCAGATCCAATTACATATAATATAAAAGATGATCAAAATAATATCGTTATAGGTCGATTTTATAGTCAAGAACTTTTAAAAACTGATTTTCCAAACACTTATCTAGTAGAACGTATTATAAAAAGAAATAAAAATAAAATTTTTGTTAAATGGTTAGGATTTGATTCAAGTCATAATTCATGGATTTCATCAAAAGATATTATAAATTAATGTTATTCTGTGTATGTACGTAAACATTTTTATTTATAAACACATATATATGCATAGAAAAAATATTTTTTTTTTTTATTGATTATACTGGGTATTAAATTTATAAAATTTTGAACAATTAATATTATTTTCCCACCATTTTTATATTTTATGTTTCAAATTATTTAATTTTGTAATGTCCATGCGCAAGAGTGTGTATACCATCATACATAATAAATCGTTTGTCATCATCTGCACTTAAAATCAACATATTCACTGTTTTAGAATAAACAATATGTTCATTTGATTGGATAAAATTCATAGTACGATAAGCTGATTCATTAATATCAAAATTATGATCAATATACGATTTTAAAATATTTATATAATCAGAAAAACATAAATATTTTTTTATAACATACTTTTTTACACCCTTACCTTTTTTTCCATTTCACTTGTTCGATATGCATACAATTTAGGTCTTAATGTAACAAATTCTAATAAAATATCTCCCTTCATTTCATCCTTAAAAAAACCTGGTTTATTTTTATTATTTTCATTAAAACAATAATGATTTTCCGGATAATTTGATGTATCAAAATACGGGAATAATTCATTTTTTAAATAACCAAAAACATTAGAAATGTTCTTCACGAAGCTTAAATTAAGAAAATTATAAATCTTAATTTCAAATTAATAATAAAGCTATGATTTAAAAATAAATATGTATTTAGTAAAATTTTAAGTCATTAGAGTCTACAGAACGTTCATAGTTTTAAAATGTATAGATTTTTTCTCTAAAGAAAACACCGATATGTTATTCCACGACATGATAGCCACCAATTGCTTGGATTCGAATCGTTAGAATGCGTTACAAACCGTAATAGTAGCACACGTTTTAACGTGGAACTCAAAGAGTCACTGGAACTTTGCCATCTGCGTACTAGGTCGGCGTACAAACTAACAATTATTACTTCTATCGAACGTGTTCACGTATAGTAAATTTTACGAAAATATCGGTGTTTTTATTTTAAGAAAATATAAAAAACTATAGAACTTCATTTTTAGTAAGAATTCACGATTTTTACAAATTTAGTATTCATTATATTGTAACACTGATATTTTTAGTTTTTAGTAACACTGATAGTTTTAGTTTTTTCACATTATTATTAATTTTTACAAGAGTGTTAGTTTATTGGAAACTATTAGATTGTTATTATTACTTCTATCGAACGTGTTCACAATTGTATAGAATTAAAATACTTAATACTGAATCTTTCTATATGTAATCGATTATCAAAACTTTGTTAGTACTGAATATTTAAAACATTTTTCATCTTTATTTTTTACATTTACTACAGCTTTTTTATTTTTTATTTTTGTTGGTAAATCTATATAAGAAGAAGCCTTAAGAGGGTTTACGCGGTTGACTCTTAGTTGTAATCCATCAATACTTTTTAAAGTCCATCCACTGTCTTTTGTTTGAAAATTTGATTCTTCTTCTAATATATTATTGAACATTTTTTTTTAAATTTTAGAAAAACCTGAATTATTTTGTATAAGTTCATTATTAGTTTTAAAAGCAAAATCTTTTTTTTCCATAGTTAAAAAATTTTCGTACACGCTATCAACATAAATATTAATTTTAAGAGCTGTTTTTAAAGTTAATTCTTTTAATTTACATATTAAAAATTTTAAACTATAATTTAAAAATTGTGTATAATCTAAAAAATTGTTTTTGTTTTTCAAATAAAAAGTTTTTGATATTTTTTTAAATCGTTCTATTTCAACTAGATCATCGTCAGATACTGCTAATCGAGTGGACTTGGTTATTCTTTTCATATTTTGATAATTGATAATTGATAATTGATAATTGATAATTGTAAAACTGTAAACAAAATAACTAAAATTAGTATAATAAAATTGCAGGTTCTGTAAATTAAAAATTAAAAATATAAAATAAATAAACAAATGGAATTAATTTTATAATAAATAAAATGGATTATTTTATTATGGTATTTCTTAATCCATATGAAATTAACATCACATATAATAAAATATATGTATCTAATAAGCTTGTATGGTCTGTCAAATGCATTAGTTCAAACTTGGAACACAACTCTTCATCATTTTTCTGTTCCTGAGGTTGTTCCACATATTTATAATTATAGGAAAAAATTAGGAATATAATATATATATATATATATATATATATAATTTTATATAATGAAAACATTTTTATTGAATTAAAAAAAAATATATATTTTTACATATTTTATGTATCAATAATTATACATAAAAATTGTTTATAATATTTTTGTCTATAGATATAATGAAATCCACAATACATTTGGTGAATTTCACATCACTTATAGGTTCATGTGAACATTTTATATTATGGTTATTTTTACAAATTAAATTATGCGTCTCAAATAATGATAATAGCCTTCCATTTTTATTAACGTATTCTAGCTTATGTATAAATATTAATTTTTTAGTATTATAATTTATTAACTTTAAATAAAACATTTTATTATTATATTCATCATATGCAGTTAAATTAAACATAATACAATCTATACCCAATCTTAATAATATACTTCTATCTGTACTACCATTCCATAAAATTATTGATTTATTATTAAAATGAGTTTTTAAATAATTTACAGTTAAATTATTTGAATTATTTTTCATAGATTGTTCTAATTCATTTAAGACCGTATCAAGTCGTATAGGATTATTTTTAAATACAATTTTCAATAAATATTTTGTTTTTTCGTATATATGATAATTCATTAACGTTATTCTACCCTCTGGCGTAACAATGAGTGGTTTATCTTGTAGTTTATAAATTCTATTTTCTTCGTTAATGTTATAGTTTGTAAAAGCGGCGGATATTAATATTAAATCTTTTGTTTGATAGTTGAAAAATTCAAAATCAGCTACGATGATTTTAATTTTTCCAATATTCCTGAAATAATAATATTCTTATAAAGTGCATGAAATGAAACATTTTTAATTTTAATTTTTTTATATTTTCTAAAATGGTTTGATATTTAATTTATTTGGTAATAATAGTAGTTTTAATTAATTTAAATCATATCAAACTTTGCTTTATTAAGCAATAGTAAGTTATAATATCTTAATAAAAAATTCTGATATACCAAACACATAATACATATTTAAAAATGTTATATGAACTATGCTAGTACGGGGAATGGTAAACTCCTACAAATGTAGTGTAATCTCCTACAAAAGATAGTGTTAACTCCTACAAAAGATAGTGTTAACTCCTACAAAAGATAGTGTTAACCCCTACAAAAGATAGTATTTAAATTAGAAAATATGTTTAAATTCAATAAAACAATACTATTAGTTAATATAATTTTAATAATACAATATTCATAATTATTTAATCCTACAAAAAAAATTGTTTGAAAAATATAATAAGACAATAGTCAAAATCACATACGTTTAAAATAATAATTTTTGAAAAAAATGATAAAAAATTCAATGAAACATTACTAAGTCAAAATCATTTACGTATATTTTTATGGCATACTTTGGAGATAAACTCTAAACGTGAAATTTCTCCTCGTATATATTTATCTTTTTGATTAAGTATAAATTGATATTTAGAAATAGTTTTTGTCTGTCTGCGTTGTGTTGTATGACTGCTTCTAATTTTAATGTATGTTTCGGTCTGAATATCTTTCAAAACTTTCACGAATAAATGGATATTTGGATGATGATGATAAAAACTACTATTAAATCTTGAATGAAATGATTCACATGCATTTGTAGTATCATTCGAAGACCACAATTTTGGAGGAAATAATGAAAACGAAAAAATATAATTTTCAGATAAATAGTCGCAATATTGTTGGACTTTATCGTCAGATGGCATATTTTCTAACAAATCAAATACAAAGCAATCTTCAATATCCTTAGCGTCTTGCAATAATGGTAAACCGAATGTGAGAACTAAAAATTTTCCAATTTCAGATTCACCATTATTGTAATCATTCGTTAGGCCTAATTGCTGGATTTTTCTGTACCAATTTTGGCACAAATGAAAATTACAACCATGAATTTGCACTGTTGGCCAAATATTTTTAATTGAATTATGAATAGCAATTTCAAAGTCCACCACAACTGTAACTGGTTGAAACCGTAAATTATTTTCCAAGCAAATTTCGATGGTTTTTAAAATAATGTACTGTATGTATGGCTATTTTTGTCAGGAAGCAAAGCAAAGACTAATGGTATATAATTTTGATTCTTAAAACCATGAATAGTGAATAACTGCAAAAAATATTTTGTACAATAATTGAAAGTACCTACCGTCTAAAAAAATTTTTTCGTTTGAACAAAGAAATTTTAAATTTTCTATACAAGAAAATATAATAATATGGCTATCTTGATCATTTAATAAAACAAATTGTTCAGAACGGTTTGTTTGTATATCCATTACATTTAAAGTATCGTGAACTTCTTCAATACTTTTAGGCAAAGGTGGCAAAATAGATTTACGTGCATTATACACATTTCGTCTAATATAATTGAGATCAGTTGTATTTAAATTATTTTCGTTATTAAAATTTTTGATTTCAGTTAAAATAAACTTGGAAGGTTTTTCTACAATATTGTCTTCACTTACTTTCCTTTCAGTGAATTATTGACTTCTTGGCGATTTAATGTAGTATCTTCATCATGATTGTGAATTAGAACTACATGTTTTTCAATAACTTCATTCTCTGTATTATTTGTGTAAATTTTACTTTGACACTTATTATTAATACAACGCCAAGTTTTTTGGCCACTTTTTGCAGTATAATGTAAAAAAAATTTATATTTATCAACTATTAATAACTTTTTACCATTCTGACTATACATGAATTCCATTGCAATTTGTAATAATGTACGACTATAAGAGTGACTAACAAAACGGTGAAAGACGCAAAAGATTCACTAGACTAAATTCAAACAATACACAGTTGACAGTTGTATAGTTACGAGCGGACTACGATATCGGCAATAAACGCAATAATTTGTTCGGAAATTTCCGATACGGACGAGATTATCATGTTTTATCGTTATTCGACAATATTCGATGTCATATCGCTGATCTATTTATAACATTTTGTACTGCAAGTGTCGATATGAACGTATAGTATAGTATATAATATGGACATAATCTAACCTTCGAGAATCATCATACAGCGTATAAACAAGCTCTATTCAAGCGTTTGTTTATTAAATAATATATATTTATTATTTTCAAGTTCTGATAATTTTGAGCTTTTTGAGCTTTTCAACTTCAAAATTGTGAATTTAAGTAATATTACCCTATTTTTTAAAGGGAAAAATTTCTATTAAGGAGATTACAAAATCTTTGATTTTCAGGTAAAAATTTTAAAAGGTTATTAGTGTAGGAGTTTACATTTAATGATGATTCAGGTAAAAAGGTTATTCTTGTAGGAGTTTACATTTGGCCGCTAGTACAAGTGTAACATAATTGCTTTCACTTCGTTTATTTATAAGTAATGTATAAAAATTATTTTGTGTAGAATAAAACTGTATGTAAAATATTTTTGTGTGAAATAAAACTTAGTACAAATTAATAATAATTTAAAAGTAATTTTAAATAATGCGTAAAATTTATTTTGTGTAGAATAAGACTGTATGTAAATTATTTTTGTGTGAAATAAAACTGTGTACAAATTAGTAATAACATACAAGTAATTTTAAGTAAAATAATTTTTAAAACAAATACTTACATTTTGAAGGAATTTCACTTGAGGAATTGATGGATGTCTCTGCTAACTTTTAAAACGCTACTGAATCATAATTTACTAAACATAATAAGAATTAGCGAAAACTGATTATTATTAAAATTACACCACTTCTGAACTTGGTCACCTTAATATGGATCATGCGGTTCTTTATCTCACCTTAATATTTTAAGATTATAATTACATCATTAATACAATTTTTTTAATCATGTCATTCTTTATCTCACCTTCATATATATTTATTTTAAGATTAGAGTAACATTATTAATTTGCAAAATAAGCTTTTTACAAAATTATACGATTTTTTAATCATGCCATTCTTTATCTCACCTTCATATATATTTATTTGAAGATTAGAGTAACATTATTAATTTGCAAAATAAGCTTTTTACAAAAAATTATACAATTTTTTTAATCATGTTATTCTTTATTTCACCTTCATATACGAGTATAATAACATAATTAATTTTGCAAAATATGCTTTTTAGATAAAATCATACGATTTTTTATTACACCTTCATATTATGATTATATTTAAAATTTTCCCGAATTATCATAATTATGTAACACCTGACTCCATATTTTATTTATTTTTTAACCTTTATAAGACAATTAAAAATCGGCTACTGTATCATTTACATATTTACACTTGAACAGTTATATTGAATTATCAATTTTTATATTTTTTAAAGTTTTATACATTTTATGATGGAAAACTTGAAAAAATATACGTCAGTGTCGGATGATGATGAAGAGTCTTCTAGCGAAATCGTAAGTAAAATAGTTATGTAAAATATAAACTTATTTTTTATAATTACCTATAATTAATTTTTTAGTTTATTGAAACAAGTGATTGTGAAAAAAAAACCCGTAACAATAAAAATAATGGTAAAAGAACAAAAACTCAATCGGTCATAAATCTAAAAAAAAATAAACTAGAGAAGGTAACTATTAAGTTTTCATATTTGTTACTATAATTAATATACTATAATTTACTAAAAAAATTGTATTCAATAACATTTGTTTAGCCAAATTCGTCTTACATGGATAAAATAAGAAAATTTGTTGAGGACGAAAACATAAGTGACGAATCCACTAATACATTGACTGCAAAACAAGATGGACATAATTTGGTATTCAAATATCCTATGACTGGCGGACAAGATTATTGGGTTCTTCAGCATTATAAAGTGGCTGATATAGAAAATATATCTAGTTCTAACAGGTAATAAAAATTGTATTACAATAAAAGAAATATTATAATAATTATATTTTATGAATTATTTAGATGGAAACATGCGTCTTGCTCTATAAAATTATACACGGATCAACAAAATAGTAAGGATAAAAATATAAGTAATAATTTTCATAAATTGATTGAAGTTGTGTCAGAGAGATTTGCCAATGATCCGAAGAGAAAATTATCCAAACACAAAATAGATAAATAACCGATTCTATAGTTTTTATTTCAAATATATTTTTCCACTATTTTTTAAGATAAAACATGAAAATTAATATTTTAATAAATAATTACTTTAATTCATTTTTTAAATAATAAATATAATAAATATAATAAATAATATAAATATAATATAAATATATAAATATAATATATAATAAATAATAATAATAAATAAAATATAAAAAATAAAAAAATACATCTATATTAAATTATGTTTTATTTTTTATATGATATAAGACGTTTTCCTTTTCTATATAATTAAAAAAGTATTTTCTTAATTAGGAATACCTTTCAAACGTATATATTGATTGTTAATGCAATAACAAATGTTTAGTATGATACATTTAAGGAGAAGATGGTTTAGAAGCGTTATTCGTATTTATGTCTTCTAATATCATATCTGATATCTTTTCATAATGAAATTGCTGTAGTTCTAAAATAAAATATTTATCCTCATAGCGTATATTACTTAAATTGAATTCATAATTTTGAACATACGAACTTGTAAATTCTCTCCTTTGACATGAATTTGGTAAATTTTCAATATCTTGTTTAACCGATGAAATGATAAAATCAAAGCAAGTTTGATACATAATTAATTGATTTTGTTTCGTAAAAATACAAGCATCAATGCAAGGTTGTAGCTGTTTCATACGTAATAAATTGTTACGAGATAAAGTTATACGGTTGTTATCAACTCGTAATGTAAGAGATTCATTATTTGCATTAGTTGAATAAAACACGTTTTCAGTTAAAATTGTTCGTTTAGAATTAGTAAAAAGTTTACTGAGTAACAAAATAAAATTAGTTTCAGACATTAAGTAGTTCCATTTTTCTTGATTTAGTTTTAGAGTTTGTTTGGTTAACTCACATACAAGCAAAACAACAATTTCAATTTTATAATCAACTGAAAATCCGATTGATATATTTTTTTTATTATTGAAAGGTTGAATACTGAAAACTGATTTACATACTGTTGTAGAAGCCATTACTGAAAATATTATAGTCTGTTTTTAATATTAATAGTCAAATTCGTTGTGAAAATATCTTGGTGGCTTTGAAATCCTTGATAATTTTCTAAGATTTTTTTTTCTCTAAAATATATTTAAATAATATTATTTTTTTTTTCACACTTAAAAACTTCAAATCTATGCTAATATCAATAACTTAAGAATAAGGCATTACTAAAAAAAATAAAAAATAAAAATAAACAATGTTTTGCGAACACATGTAATTATTTGTTGGCTGTATCAAACATACTAAATAATTATCATACATTGAAAAATCAAGAATAATTACTTTATAAAAATAACCTTTAAACATAATAATTGTTATATGTGTACAAAATAAAGATTTATCTATGTTTATACATTTAACAGTGATAAAAAATTGATGAAAAAGAAAAAAAAATATGAACATATGTCTCATTAATTAAGGCGTATAGTAAATTATTTTTAGATTTTAAATTTATTATATACTTACTTTTATTACTTACTTACTATTATTACTTACTTTATTCCATACCAATGAATGTAGTACCTGTAAATTGATTATTTATCCCTACTCTAAATTATATTATTTATACTTGTCTTATTAAAGTATGTTATAAATTACACGCCTTAACCATTGAGACACATGTTCACGGAAATAATAAGGTTAAATAATAATATATAAATTATAAGTAGTAAGAGAATGAAAATATAAAATACGTTTTTTTTTTTTTTTTTTTTTTTCATATTATATTTAACATATAAGTATATCATACAATTTTATCCATCAATTACATCATATGCAGAGAATGAATTTAAATCTTTGTACATGAAACTATTATTAACATGATGTACAAATTTACTACCTTTACTTAATAATATAAAGGGACATTTTTTTGAATATTTAGCATGTTCTCTAAACGGACAATCACCTCTTACCCAATTACCGAGAATTACTCCACAAGTCCAACACTGAACACAATCGCTTGTTTTAAAAAAAAATCCTGCGTCAGCTAATTGCATTTTATCTAATGTCGGAGCTGAAAATTCTTGTAGCGAATGTAATCGGTTTGAAAATGTTCCATATTCTGAAAATTGTGGTTTTGGAGAGTTCTTAACCAGCTCTAATAATTCGAAGTAACTATTTTCATTATGTAATTGATTCATTATAAATAATACAATATATTTTAATTTTATGAAAAAAAGTACTTATATTTATAAGAATGACTGTTCAATCTAATAGTTTCCAATAAACTAACACTCTTGTAAAAAAATTAATAATAATATGAAAAAACTAAAACTAATCAGTGTTACAATATAATGAATACTACATTTATAAAAAATCGTGAATTCTTACTAAAAATGAAGTTCTATAGTTTTTATATTTTCTTAAAATAAAAACACCGATATTTTCGTAAAATTTACTATACGTGAACACGTTCGATAGAAGTAATAATTGTTAGTTTGTACGCCGACCTAGTACGCAGATGGCAAAGTTCCAGTGACTCTTTGAGTTCCACGTTAAAACGTGTGCTACTATTACGGTTTGTAACGCATTCTAACGATTCGAATCCAAGCAATTGGTGGCTATCATGTCGTGGAATATCATATCGGTGTTTTCTTTAGAGAAAAAAAATCTATGAATTTTAAAACTATGAAATGTTCTGTAGACTCTAATGACTTAAAATTTTACTGAATACATATTTATTTTTTAAATCATAACTTTATTATTAATTTGAAATTAAGATTTATAATTTTCTTAATTTAAGCTTCGTGAAGAACATATTTAATAGTTGTAATGTTTAATATTATAATTTTGGTATGAATTTATGAAAGAACAAAAAAATTTTAAATATTTGGATTATTTTTTTTTACACGGTAAAAATATGTAGAAATCGCCGCTTGGAGCAATATTTTTTCCCTGTAATTTTTATTTTTGGGTCCAGAACCCGTTTTTATAAATATTTGGATTATTTTTTTTTTACACGGTAAAAATATGTAGAAAACGCCCCTTGGAGCAATATTTTTTCCCTGTAATTTTTATTTTTGGGTCCAGAACCCGTTTTTATAAATATTTGGATTATTTTTTTTTTACACGGTAAAAATATGTAGAAAACGCCCCTTGGAGCAATATTTTTTCCCTGTAATTTTTATTTTTGGGTCCAGAACCCGTATTTTATTACTACTTCTAATAATCGGTAGAACGTTATTTCAAACTAGTGCGGAATTAAAAGTCAGTCCTGGTCATGTTGAAATTAATAGTGTAAGTCCAGAGGTACTACAAGTCATGGCCATTAAAGTAGATACTCACGAATTGAACATAGGCTCTAGGGAGTATGCAGCGAACGTAAAAGAAATGATAGAAAGTTATGCACCCCTTGCCGTTGAAACAACGCCCATGGAAACGAAGATAACACTTGCTAATGATCAGCCTATTTACCAGCGACCAAGGCGATTGGCACCTAAGGAAAGAATAGCGGTGGATAAACAAATTGATGAATGGATAAAGGATGGTACAATCAGACCCAGCTTCTCGGACTATGCAAGCCCAGTTGTTGTTGTTACAAAGAAGGATGGTACACCTAGATTATGCATCGACTATAGGCAACTGAACAAGAATATTATTAAGGATCGATTCCCACTGCCCTTGATCGAAGACCAACTCGACAAGCTTCAGAGAGCCACCATATTTACAACTTTAGACTTAAAAAATGGATTCTTCCACGTACCAGTCAGTAAGAACAGCATAAAATATACAGCATTTATTACACCTAATAGACACTATGAATTTTTGAAAATCCCATTTGGTTTGTGTACTGCTCCATCTATATTCCAACGTTTCATTAACTACGTATTCCGTGACATTATTCGTGTAGGATATCTATTAATCTACATGGATGACTTGGTGATAATTGCAGATACAATAGAAGAAAATATTAAACGACTGAAGATTGTATTGCAAACAGCCAGCCGTTATGGTTTAGAAATTAACTGGAAAAAGTGTCAGTTCTTGCAGAAACAGATAGATTATTTGGGTTATCGTGTAGAGAGAAACACTCTAAGTCCATCACCAGTGAAATTAGCAGCTGTCATGAACTATCCAAAGCCAATAAATTTTAAAGGTGTTCAAAGTTTCTTGGGATTGACTGGATATTTTCGTAAATTTATTGAAAATTATGCCTTAATTACCCGTCCACTGAGTGATCTATTAAAGAAGGAAGTTGTATTTTCATTTGGTCTCGGACAAGATAATGCGTTTAGAGAATTAAAACTAAAATTAGCAGAAGCGCCTGTAATTAGTATTTTCAATTTTGAGGCTAAAACAGAGATCCATACAGATGCCAGTATTCATGGATTTGGGGCTGTTATGTTTCAAATGGATAACGATAGCCAGCTACACCCTGTTTACTTTATGAGTCGGAAAACTACAGATGCGCAGAGAAAATATCACAGTTACGAGTTAGAAGTCTTAGCAATAGTTGAAGCTTTAAAAAAATTCAGATCATACTTATTGGGATTGAAATTTAAAATAGTTACCGATTGCTCAGCATTCACTAAAACTCTAGAAAAAAAAGAATTGGCAACCCGTGTTGCGCGTTGGGCGTTACTTTTAAGCGAATTTGATTATACCATCGAGCATCGGGTGGGCTCAAGGATGCCCCACGTGGATTCTTTGAGTCGCCACCCTGTATGTATGGTAATATATAATGAATTTTTAGCTCGGCTCAAACAAGCACAAGATAATCACGCAGAAGTAAAAGCACTGAAAACTAAGATAGCAACCGATGTTAGTAGTCCATATGTTTTTGAAACTGATTTACTGTATTTACGCGATCATTGAAAACTACTAGTAGTTCCTAAAGGTATGCATAGAGAGATAATTCAAAACGCCCATGGGGTGGGTCATTTTGGTGTCAAGAAGGTAGTGGAGCTATTGAATCGTGAATACTCTATAAGCAACATAGAAGAAAGAGTCAAACGATTTATAATCAACTGTGTTCCCTGCATCTTAATTAATCGAAAGAGTGGTCGACAAGAAAGATTCCTGCATACTATTGATAAAGGTGATGTGCCTTTGGACACTTGGCACATTGACTTCCTCGGACCATTATCCAGTACCGCTCGCGGATATAAACATATTTTTGCAATTGTCAACGCATTTACGAAATTTTGCTGGCTATTCCCTACTCAAAGCACTACGTCTAGTGAAGTAATTAGCAAGCTACACTTATTACAAGGTACATTTGGCAATCCAAGACGTATAGTGTCTGACCGTGGAGCAGCTTTCACATCACTGGATTTTAAAGAGTATTGTGAAACTTCTAACATTCAGCATGTTCTTATTACCACTGGGATGCCAAGAAGAAATGGTCAGGTAGAAAGAATTAATGATATTATAGCGGCCAGTAATGCAAAGTTGAGCATTGATGAACCAGAGAAGTGGTTTGAGCATGTCCCTAAAGTTCAAATGGCGCTTAATTGTTCATGGCAACTATCAATCAATATGACCCCATTCAGGTTAACATTCGGTGTCGAAATGAAACATCCCAACTTAATTCCAATATGTGATTTAATTAATGAAGAATATGCAAGAAGCTTTTCAGAGGATAGAGATGCAGAAAGAAGAGAGGCCAAACAACACATCCCCAAGGCTCAAGAAGAACAGAGAAAAACGTTTAACCGAAAAAGAGTAGTGGCAACTGAATATAATATAGGTGACCTGGTGGCTATAAAAAGAACTCAATTCTTACCAATGTCAAAGCTTAAGTCGAAATATCTAGGACCATATCGTGTAGTGGGAAGAGCAGGACCTAACCGGTGTAATGTTCTCAAGTTGGGACATAGCGAAGGCCCTACACATACATCAACAGGCTCAGACTTCATAAAAAGGTGGAGAGAATGCAGTTCATCTACATCTGAAGAAGAAGAGGTTGATGGTGCAGTATCCTAGGCGGATCTGCTTAAAAGAGGTTGAATGTGGGGTTTCTCCCCAGATAACGGGTCTCCCCTCCGAACCTATTATTATTATTTAATTGTCAGCAATGATGGCAGCAGTGTTGATCATGCCGTACAACCGTGCGTGTGAACTTGTGTTGTGCGTTGTTGTTTCGTTGTTATTTTGTGTATTAATATATCGTGTTGTATAATTAATGCACAGTGTTAATAATTATTTCACCCCAGTATCCCACATTTATTATATTATAGGTATATTATAGTATACAGTACTATACTATTCAGTATTCACATTTAGTCCAGGCATGAAAAGATCATACCGCTGTTTGAGAGTAAAGTGTATAATTCGTAAACCTTTAGAGATTTTAAGTTATTCAGTATATAAATATTACAATTTAAAAATTCTCATAACTCGCTTAAAAATTAAAAAACCGAAGAGAAACACATATATAGCAAATAATATATAAATAGTACCTATTATATATATATATATATATACTATATTGTATATTTTGATATATAGTTCAAGTATAAGTATAATACAGTATAATAATATACAGTAATATAATAGTAATAATAATAATTATGTAAATAATAAATAGCTAAGTACCTATATTTTAATTTAAATTTATAATTTATGAACAACGATAGGGAGAAGCATTTTTTTCTTTTGAGCTTGAATGATGTAGTCTGGATTTCTGATAGGTCTTCCAAGGTGTCTCGGGTCTACAATTTCGGGCAATAACAGTCGAAGAAAAAATTTGTTAATTTTTGCAACATATTTTGTTGCCAAAATAATTCATCGTACATAATTTTTTCCGATTTCAATCCTTTTTTGGTCCATACGCAAAATATGCAATATTTTCTTTTTGTAATATGTAATTGCCCTTGCACTTGAAAATGATAGTTGTGTTTTTTTTTTGTAACCTCCAATAGTGCCATTCTTTTGTAGTTGCCAAAAAGTGATTTTTTTTGTTAAAATGCCTTCTTCGGGGGTTATTTCAGCTGCGGGAAATGGACATTTTATTTCCACGATTCCGTCGTCATCGATTAGTCCATCTGGAGTAGCACCCAGGAAAAAATCTTTATCATCAATAAATAAACCACATGGTTTAATATTTTTCCAATTCCCTTAACGCTACTGGTTCATTCTCACGACCATATTCTAATTGAGGAGCAGTGAATTGTGTTGTATATAATAAACTTTTTACTATATTTTCGCAACCAGTATCAAGTCGACGATTAATAATTTTACCGAAGTTGGAGGCAGTTAATAGTTTTCTCCTAGTTTCAAACCATTTTATGTTTTGATACTGGTCAAAAGTTTGACGTTCAATTTCTTCACGGTTTTTCATTAGGTTTTTCATTTCATATAAGATTTCCTCTTTTTGTTTAGAAAACTCTTCCGCATCCATATCTGGTTTACTGGTTTCACTACCGTATGAAATATCCGTACTATCATTTTTAAATAATTGTTTTCGAAATCTTTTAGTTTTGGATCTCAATTGGTTTTGTCTTTCTTGTTTTTCTTTACGCAAAATTTCTAGAGCTTTAAAATTGCTTTTTAAACGGACTTTTTTTATACAACGCTTTATGTAACGAATATATTGGGCGTTTGTTGTTTTTACTTAAGGTAGCTAACATGCATCTTGTATAATATGATTTTTTTAAAGCATAATTAACACGTTTACCTCCAATAAATTTGGCAATAATTGAATTAAATGACTCACCTATATTACTGTCAACGTCTTGTAATAAGCTTGAGCTGTGTCTTGCTAAGTTCCTTAAAATTTTTTTCATCGCCTCATAAAATTCATAATCCTGTGATATTATTTTATCCATATATAATTCGCACCAATTAATTTTTTTTTTCACAAAAATACTCAGCACATGCCACATGATTACCCAATACATGATGAATAGTATTCATAATATCAGTTTTTAAATCACTAACTGAATGCCCGTTCGATTTTCTGTAACTAATTGCACACAGAATACCTTTTCGGATACGTAATATATTATTACATAGTAATTTTCTATGCTCTAATTTACCAGCTGATCTTTTTGTTGAAATGTCCTTTAATTTATTACACAAGTTCCTAAGCAAATGGTTTCTACATTCAACTTTTTCCACAGTTATATTTTTATAAGGTCTTGATTCTAAAATTTTTTGATTAACACTACTATCGCCGTCTGCTATTAATTTATGATACCGTAACCCATACACATTTCCTCACTATTTTTAAATCCTTCAACTATTATGGAGGCTTCCATTCCCGATGAGCTGCTTGTCACTGGCCAATTCCTTGAGCATTTGTGAGGGGATGGTTCATTACTACGTACACAAGTTGAACAGTATTTATTTCTAATCCCAATATATAGAACTTTTTTAGTTCTGTAACCAATAATGGCAGTCTAAAATAAAATATATTGTATATTATATTATTTTGACAAAAATTGTATATATATATATATATATATATATATATATATATATATATATATATATATATATATATATATATATATATATATATATATATATCTGCACTGAAGAGGCAGAAGCTGATATGTGCAAAATCATAACTTTTCAGGAGAACGTTTTAAAAAATAAATCTTTTGCGTGAGCTACTAAAAGAGTAATTGTCACCTTGATTTAAATAATAAAACTATTTTGTTTGTTTTAATTAAAAGCTTATATAATTGTGAATGATTTGTGACCAGGTAAATCAATTTATTAATTTAAATACCTTTAATAATTTTAACAAAACACTTTATATAAAGTACTTACCTAGTATTGCCACAAAAATTTAGACTATGAATGTTCACATTATCATAATTTGTCAATTGTCCTTAATTATAAAAAAAAAAATCACTTAATAATATCATAATAATATTTTGCATAGTATATCAAACATTTACAATACATTTTAAAGATTAATTAATTAACATTAAGTTTATTCCATAAAATATTAAAACTTATATTAAATTTTAATCTTCGAATGATGACTCTTCATCTGATTGCTGTATCATAGCAGCTCTAGTGTTGGTTTTCAAATCCTTGTAAAATTGGTGGTATATCGGATCTAATAATGGAAGTGGAGAAATTAGATCCTTCTTCTTTTCTGAATCAATAGATAATGGCCCATTGTATGTTTGTGGAAGCCTTATGTTGGATACTCCACTAGTTAATTCAGCTCTATTTCTGGTTCTTATTGCTCCTTTTCTTAGATCCAAAATGCGAAATGGAGCTTCTTTATTTAATGTATACTTAAATTGAATGATGCCAAAGGTTTTGTCATATCTTATCCATGTCATTTTTAACCAATTTATCTTTTCTTTATCAGTATCAAGAGCCCGTTTTACCAATGGTCCAGATAATAACGAAGAAAATGATTTGAAATCTATTTGTTCTATTTCTATTACTTTCAATGGTATTTTTCCTCGTACATTTCTGACAAAATTATACCAATCATTTGGTATTGATATTGTTGACTCTGATTGTTTTTTACAACGTTCGATTCTGGAATGATCACTATCGCATTCTAGATGTGTGTGTCCTGGCACCAAAAATTTCTGATCTACAATTTGAAGAGAAGGATGATTTTGAAGAGCAAACATAAACATTAATGCAACGTTTATATTACGATTTTGACCAGAACAAGTGTCCGAATAAGTAATAAGGTGAGTGATATTGTTATCAATTTTGCCTTGAATAAATTTGTATAAAATAGATACTACTTCAATTGATCCTCTTCCTGTTATGGCTTCATGCCACATATAACAGTAAGATTCATTTTTGCTCAAGTCTCTAATGGTTTCATTATATGTCCAGAGCTGACGTTTGTAAAAAACAATATTGGTTTTTAAGTCAGGAGTAGGCAAACACTGTTGTAAGTCAAAAACAATAACTTTTAAAGATGGAGTAGTAGTCAATAATACTTTGTCTTCTTTTTTTGAATTGTAGGCCAATTCAACCATGTTATTATGGTCTTGGTTTTTCTGATTTAAAATTTGTAATTCTTCATCAAATACATGTTTTGATTTTATTTTAAACTCATCACAAGTCTTACAAGTATCAACATATGGAAGTTTGAATTTCAAACCAGTTTCTGAAAAAACTATTCTATACAACCAATATGATGATTCATCATTAAATCCATTTTGAAGGCAATAATCTTTATGCAAATCGTACATTTTACTAATGTTTAGTGAAGAAGGAAGATATAGACGACTACTTCTTTTTCTGGCATAGTGACTTTCTTGAAGGGGAAAACTTTTTATATGATTTAACATTCTTGTTCTAATGTCTATGTTAAAATTATGAGGTTTGTGAGCCCCTTTGCCTGTCGTAGATGAAATTCCAGTAGCCGAAGACCTTTTTTTAAATATCATGACATCAACTTTACCTCTACTAATACCATATGTATTTTGAAACATTTTTCTACAGATTTCTTGTCGATTCCCGTTAAGATTTAAATAATATTTAACAGTTATCTGTCTATTGTGTGTTTTTTCAGGTTCTTCTCTACGAAAGATTGTAGTTCCTCTTTTTTTATCCATAATTTGTATGCCATCCATGATAACTTGGTCTTGAGGAACTAAATTACCCAATAAATAAAAATCCTTAAATATTTGTTTTTGAGTTTCTTCAGAACATACTACATTACATTTTTGTTTACAACACATGCCGTTTAAACAGGAAAACAGTTTTTTAGGAATCTTTTTTCATTTTCTATTCTCATAGTCTAATCCTATTTTTTTACGTTTATCCATATAAGTTCTTTTACCATTTTTGAATCGTTTCTTTTGAGTAGAAAAAACTTCATTATCAGAATCAGAATCACTTGATACATTTTCATAGCTTTCCATTAATAGAGAAAGACCATCAGAAATATTATTTTGAACTAAATTATTCTCAATATTCTGGTTTGAACAGGTACCTAGATACATTTTCATATTCAATAACAGATGTATGACCATCTTTGAAAGGTACATAATCTGAATCACTATCAGAATCGTCCATAGAAGAAATAGATACACTGTTGTCATCTTAAAATATAATAAAAATATTATAGACAATATAAGTAAATATCATATAAAACAGATTAAATATCATACTATCATATTAGATAAGTTTACCTGTATTTATTTTGAATGGAAATTCATAATTTTGATCTAAATTTTTTACAATATTTTGGTTTGAACGAGTACATAGACTTTCAAGTTCAAAATTACATATTTGGCCATCGTTTAAGGGTATATCATCATCAGCTTCAACATTTTCTACTGGTTGTAAATCACAATATTGAACATTATCTAAATAAAGACAATAATAATAATAAGATACTAATATAAAATTGTTATGTTACATTCAACTAAGTATTATTAAACATTTTTTGTTTACCATTTTTAAGAAAAAAATATTATAAATAGAAAATAGTAAATCATTCAAACAATATATGTGATGCCTAACGATAAGTAAGTATTAGCATTAAAGTATTTGGTTTTCAAATACAAAATATAATATTATGTTCAAGACATTGTTAAAATAATTTCCAAAATTCCAAATACTTAATTCAAAAAGCATTTTAAATGTATTCTTAATACTATAAAAGTATTTAAATACATTTACTCAAATAATTTACAAGACTGAAGAAATTTAGAATTACAGTTAAACTTAAATTTAATATAGGTAGTATTATAACTTATTATGCATAGATAATTTCAGAATTCTAAATTAGTTTACCTGTATTTAAATTGAATAGGTTCCTATTATTGTGAACATCTGCTTCAGGACTTTTTACTGGTTGTAAATCACCAAACTGAGCATTATCTAAATTAAGACAATGATACGATTTAAAAACACATAACTATAGCTATATTATAACTTAAGTATTTTTTTAGTAAGTTTTATTAACCTGAATGAAGAAATAATGGCAAATCGTCACTGTTAAATACATCATTCATAGGGTATCCCTGTTCATAATCTGTAAATTAAGTTATGAATTAAGATGTCAAGTGTATTACCTAATATTATATTATCATATAATAATATTATTATGTAAAATATTAGGTATTTGTAAGCTATTTTGTAGTTAAAAATTTATAAAAATGTTTAGAAACATTAAAGCAGAGCGACTTTCTTTGTTTTTTTAACTACAAAGTTATTTAGAATTTTTTACGATTTTAACACATCGAATTTAAAATGCTTACAAATAAAATTGTGAAACTACGCTCACTCTTAAGTACCTAATAACTAGCTGGTTATCTCGAAAATTTCATGTTTTTTTGGGGGCTATTAGATTTATTGCTAGGTAAGCTAGAAATTAATTATACAATATCCGATATGCTTAACATCGAATACTGGCCAAAAAAAATTGAAAAATATGTAAAACCACTAAATATGCAAAATATGCAATATTATATAATATTAAAATTTTTAATTTTTTTTTTTTTTGTTTTTCAAATCCTTAGTAGCATACGGTTTATTAATAAATATCTAGTGGAAATTATAAAATATAAAATATTTTTATTTATAAAAATTGTGAGTAAAAAAAAGTGCATATTTGTTCTATTATAAGCTCATAAATGCATGCAAATTTAGTAATTTTTAATTGCATTAAGTTACGAGCCCTTGTTATCACTATATAATTAGTTCCTCATACTTGTATAAAAACTTACCGCTCCTGATAATGAATTATATTGAGTTCTATATGACCTTTTGCACCAGCTTCCATCTGCCACAACAGAAATATGAGGAATGCCATCAGCGCCAACTTCACCTGATTCAATTGCCAATTGTGCTTCTTCTCGAGCGGCTAGTTCCATTTCTTTAGTTGCAGCAATTTTGTATCCTTCAGAGATTTTATCATGCTCTTTTTTATATGTGTTACCAGACAGACATGGTATTTCAAGAGTTGACGAAAATTGCTGTAAATGTGTAAACCCACAACCATTTGACATTATCGCAGCTACAGCAGCTGTGTTAATTTGCATTATTCCAGAGTCCAAGCTGCTTTCTTCGGTTGAAATTTTTGAAATTGTTCTACACATTGAACATTTAAAATGGAAAACTGAATCGAAACCACGCATTTTTTCGTCAATTAGGACCATATCATTAAATTTGCAATCGAAAGGAGAGTGGTCGTTTGCTTTTTTAATTTCCTCGAAGAAATGGTTGATATTTATTATTCTTCTTCCATGCACAGCAAAACTATTTTGTTCCTTAGTAGGTGAAATACTTTTAATCAGTTTATACTTATTTATTAAAGACGAACATTGTTCTGGTAAAATCCGCGATGTTGTCTGTGTGATATTGACGATTTCTTGAACAGCAGTACTCGTCGCAAAACTCACATGTAAAGTAGGTACTTGTTTGACTTGTGGGTTCTTGTACAGAGGATTCCTAATATACAAAATATAGGTACAACATAATACAAACACTTTTTGGTATACATTTTGTGAATTCAATTTATTTCACAATTAAATACAATAAGTTATTCTAATAATAATTATAAGACAATGGATTTATAATTCAATAATATATATTGATGTAGGTACCTACGGCTTCTTACATAAATCATTCAAATATGACTAAATTAATATTCATAATAATATATTACAAAATACAATATTTTTTTCAATATAGGTACCTACATTATACCATATATACCATACATCATTATAGACCGATAGATAATTTATTTATGTTAATTTACCTTTGCAACATCTTTATTTTCACGCCATTTCCATAAAGATGCAATATTATAGCTGAGGCACCAAATATACAAATATACCAAAGATATAGGTAATAGGAACATAAAAAAATAAAATATTGAATAGCTACTAAATTATTTTTATTTTAATTGTATATATCTATTTTTTTGTGCAAATATATTAACAATTGTTTCAGTATTAATAGATTTAGAAATTTCTTTTTCAATATATAATATTGAGGTGTTGTTGAACCTTTCCTGCAGCATAGATGTTCGAAGCCAAGTTTTTATTCTACGCATGGCCGAAAAAATCCTCTCACAAGTGGAGGAACTTATAGGAATTGTTAAAGCAACTTGAAATAGTTTATATAAATTAGGGAAAGTCCCTTTTGTTAAAACCTTTTTCACATCATTTAAAGTTATGTAATTTTTCATTAGTTGACTGCAATATACAATTCTTTGCCACTTCTATTTCTGACTTTAATACATCTTTAGATACATTCATCAAATCCTGAAAATATACAAAATACAGGTTCCTGGTTCACTTTTAATAAAACTAGGAAATTAGAGCATAGGTAAGTAAAAATTAATTTTCAGAAACCAATACGATACTTACTTTATAATGATCTACAAAGAAAAGACTTTCCTCAAAGTTTAATTGAAAAAATTGATCAACATCTGTAGCCATTTGGAGGCTTTCAGTAGAAAATCTTTTTTCTAAATTTATCAAGATAGTATCAAATACAGGAAAGAAAGCATTTTTTTTAAAGTAATCTTCAATGCTTATGGTTTCAATGGTGTCTTTAATATTTTGTTCAGCACTTGTGGTTACAGTAGTATCAAAATGTTTAAGATTGTGTGGCTCTTGTCTTTTTCTTTTGCATCCTAATTAAGTAAATATTAATTTAAAATTATAATATTTATAAATAAATATAATATATTTATTAAGTCTTACCTTTAGATGGCGTCTGTATTGGTATTTCATTGTCTTTAGCAAAGATTTCTATTTCACACCAAAGCTTAGAAAAATACTCTGTTGTTCTAGAATTTTTAAAAGTCATCATCACACCTTCAATAATATTTTTAGATTCCCCTAAGGTTGCATTTTTTTCTTGAAATTTGTTAGAAACAATATTAATATTAATAAATACTTTTTGTAGGATAAATAAATAAACTATAAATCGTCCACTTTTTAAATTTGTTAATATACCTAAAACAATTATATTGGAATTTAAATACTTTGAATCATTAATTATTACTTATTATATTATACCAATTGCTTCATTTACTCCTCTATCATCTTCATTTTCAATTTCTTCTTCTAAAGCTTGAATAATTGCTTTATAACTGTCTTTAACAGACTCTATATTTCGATAACGGCAATTCCATCTAGTGTCACTAAGTCTAATCATTGTCGTATGTTTTATTCCTAGTTTAGTTTGAATCTCAGTTAATTTTTGATTTTTTGACGGATGAGAAAAATGCACGTACAGGGATTCTAAAGTGTTCAACACATGCCTTGTTTCCTAATATAAAATATTAATGTAAGTAATAAATAAAATCATGAAGATCTAAGATGTATATAAATATTCATTACTTTTACATATTTACACATATCAATCACAATGAGGTTCATTTTATGAGCCATACAGTGGGTATATATAGCGCAAGGATATTGATTTTAGATTCTGAACGAAGTGAAGAATGTATTGATTTTACTATGATGTGTGTTTTTTTTTTTTTTTTTTTTGTTTTTTTTTTTTTTTTTTTGTTTTTTTTTTTGTTTTTGTGTCTGTGTACACCATAACTACTCGAAATAATGCTTCAATTTTGAACTTCAGGGTATGTTTTCGGTGGCAAAACGAATATCGGAGGTACCTTAGAGAGGTCACAAGTGAAAATTCCCAAAAGTTTTCAAATGCCACGGGAAAAACAAACAAAAAATGAGGAAAAAACGGTACTTTTTGTGCAAAATCCGTTTTCGACGAAATCGATTTTTTTATTTAGCTGTTACTCAAAAACCAAAAATTGTAGATACTTGAAATTTTTACCAAATGTTTATATTGAAATCATCTATATGTGGTAAAATTTTTGAACACTTTTGACTTTTATTGAGCTAATTATAGACAATTGAAATTTTCAATTTTTTTAAGTATTTTTTTTTAAAATAACGATAAAATTTTTTTTTTTTGCCAGAAAATCTTGAAAATTTAATACAAGGTTTCTTATAAGTTGTTCCATAACTGATAAAAAAAAATCCAAAATCGTAAGTCACAATTTTTTTTTATAAGTGCTCAAAGTTCCAATTTATACGAAATATGTAAAAATTGCGAAAATTTGCAAATAATTTTGTTGTTGAAAAATCGTAAAATTTTTTTCTTTTATAACTAAGTTTTGAAAATTTGGTACAAGGTTTTTCATTAGTTTTTCTTCAATTATCTGCAAAAAAAACTCTACCGGATTCAGACAAAAAAATTTTATGAGTGTTTGAAATTTAAATTTTTACAAAAACACGTTAAACAACGGTTTAGCCTCAAACGATTTTTGCTAATTGTTTTTTTTTTCAAAAAGTATAAGTTGTAGAAACTTGAAAATTTTATCAGTTGTTTATATTGGCATTTTCTTTATATAATTTTATTTTCAAAAGATTTCACTCATTTTTAATCAATTTATAGGCATTTGAAATATTCGATTTTTTTTATTTTTTTTTTTATAAATGTTGATAAAAAAAATGTAGCTCGGACGAAATACTTGAAAATTTAATAGAAGGGTCCACATAAGTTGTTCTAACTCCCATTCAAAAATTATAAAAATACATAGGCACAAAATTTTTTTATAAGCGTTTATAAGTGCTAATATTGACAAAATTCGTCAAAATCATGTATATTTGCTATGTATTTTGCAGTTGAAAATTCATAAAATTTTAAGTATTCAAAACTAAGAATTGTAAATTCGGTACAAAGTTTGACATACGTTTTCCTTCAATTATCTGTAAAAAAATTTGCACTGGAATAAAATCAAAAATTTTTATGAGTGTTTGAAATTACAATTTTTTCACATAATCGCGTAAAATAACAATTTAGGCATCATTGATTTTTGATATTTGTTCTTATTCAAAAAGTATAGGTCGTAGAAACTTAAAACTTTTACAAAATGTTTAAATAGGCATTTTCTTTACATAGTTGTATTTTCAAAATATTTCGTTTATTTTTTAGCTATTTATAGGCATTTGAATAATTCGATTTTTCTTAGATTTTTTTTTATAAAAGTCGATAACAATTTTTTGGCCCTACCAAATCGCTTGAAAATTTAATAGAAGGTTTTGAATAAGTTGATCTAAGAGTGATTCAAAAATTATTCAAATACATAGGCACAATTTTTTTTTATAAGCAGTTGAAGTTCAAAAATCGACAAAATTTGTCAAAATCACGAATATTTGCAAATTATTTTGTAGTTGAAAATGTATAAAAATTTTTGTATTCAAAGATAAGAAATGAAAATATTATGTAATATCACAGCTGATAAAGATAATTAAATAGATTAAGTTTATTATAATATAATCAGTAGCTGACAGCTGTTCTATACAAAATATTGGTAGATTGTAAACACAAGGTGTATAACGTACCTTTACATGGTTGAATAGAACGTTACTAACTTCCAATTTCCAGTTATTTTAATGTGTGTATCAGTTCCATAAACATGCGGATTTTATATATTATTATTAATTATTAATATTTAAATAGACGTAGCCACGGAGCATTCAGCATATATGGACGGCGGGGTCGGGTGGTGCCGTCACGATAGTGCATTTAGGCAAATAATATGGTATTTACCTACGCCCTATCTATGCACATCCTGGTTTGTCCAATGCTCACGAGCAGAAGTCACATGAATAGACAAATGTAAATTTAACCCAATCTAGGATATTAAAATAAAATATATATTACAATTTAAGGCTGACATCTTCATCTTCGTTCAGAATCGTTTTTTTTTTTATAATATAAAATAATTCCAAAATCTATCCAATAATGCCTAATCTAGCAATGCATCTCGTGTATCCCACCCAACTACTGTATCCTGTACTTAACTTACAATGATTTGTCATTGCATTCAAATGTAAAGTACCATACAACTAAACTATCGTAAACCAGGTGATCCCATGATAGAAAGTGCTATACACTCCTCACCATTATCTTGTCCGAGGAGCGAAGCGACGAAGGACGAACTTCCACCACCATTATCTTATCGGCTTTTTTTATTTTATTTTGTAGTCCGTTAAATTTCCCAGACATAACATTTGCACCGTCATATGACTGAGCAACTACTTGTGGTCTAGAACTAAGTTTACACTTTTTCAGGTACCATAATATGTAATGATATAAACTTTCAGCATCTTGATTCTTAGAACAATCTATAAAACCGAGAAATCTCTCCACAACATCTAGATTTTTAACATACCTTGCACATAATGCTATTTGTTCTTGTTTGTAACACATAAATTAATTTAATAATAATAAATTAAGAAGTCCATGTATAAAACATAATATATATTTCACCTTGCTTCATCACACATAATTCCAAACACCTCAACATCTTCAATATCTTTTACAATTATTTCTTTCACAACATCTGCACATATATTTATAAGTCCATCTTGAATTATATGACTTGAGTAATTGGTTTTAAGATTAAATTTTTTTCCAAATTCCTCATTACTTTTTGCTAACAATTTACATAATTCTTTAAAGTTTCCTAAAAATATATTATTTTTTTTTACAAGTAATTATCATAATTATTAGATATTTTACATTTAAGACTATTAGTAATATTAGTTATTAGTTATTACTTTTTAGTTGTTAGTTTAATACCTTGATTGAAAGAATCTTTTTTCTCGTCGTGTCCCCTTAAACCAATTCCTTGACAACTCACAAATAAAACAATATCAACTAACATTTTCATATTTTTTTTATTACTTTCAACCATCAATGAATGCTGAGAAGATATTTGAGAATAAACACTACCAGTTTCTTTTTTTTTCTGATATGCTGACCATTTAACCATACATGTAAGATGTAAATTACTTTTAGCATGTGCATCCAATTTATTAAGTTTACTTTTATTCCCACCTTTAGATCCACTACAAACACTCAACTATAAATTATAATATACTTATATTAATAATTATTATTAAAAAATTATAAATAAAGCATAAATACAAAGCACTTGCTTTTTTCCAATTTCTAAAACCAACTAGAAAGCTATCTTCAAATTTGCCATTATTTCCAGTACTAAAATTTCTACAAGCAAAGCAAAAAATTGAATCTTTTGATACACTATATTCAAGCCATTCATAAGTTTTGTAATGCTTATGATTGAAAGCGCGATTTTGAGTACCTACCAAATTTAGTTAGCGGATATGACTGCAATATATTTAATTTAAATATAATATAATAACTTAAACTAGGTACGTTAAGTGTCTACCTACATTTGTAATAAATGTTAAAATTGGTCGCACAGGGCCTGTTATTAAAGTTCCCAAGTCGGAAATGACATTTGTATCTACAATATTTTCAACACGTTTTTGTGTAGTTATATCAATGTCTAAACCAATATTTAAATCTTCATTTTTAGATTCTAGTGTTGTTGTTGACGAGGAATTAGTAACAACTAATTTTTGTTTTTTAATATTAAAGACATCAAACATTCTTTTAGCCATTTTTGAATTAATTACAATTTATAATTTAAAATTAATTGATTAATTCAGATAAATACACAATTCACACAAATAATATAAAATCATATGTCATATGTATATCAGCATGTCACTTACGGAAAACCACGCGTACCTAGGTATTAAAAACAAAATTAATAAAATAAAGGTGATCACCGTATACGCTCCAAAAACGTAATCGACACTAATGCGGTATGCAGCGTGCGTATTTATAACTTTACAGGTATCGCAAACAAGTTCTAGAATATTCGCGATTTTCAATATATACCTACAAAATATGATTTTCCCAACAACGATAATAAGGGAAATTTAACGGACTACAAAATAAAATAAAAAAAGCCGATAAGATAATGGTGGTGGAAGTTCGTCCTTCGTCGCTTCGCTCCTCGGACAAGATAATGGTGAGGAGTGTATAGCACTTTCTATCATGGGATCACCTGGTTTACGATAGTTTAGTTGTATGGTACTTTACATTTGAATGCAATGACAAATCATTGTAAGTTAAGTACAGGATACAGTAGTTGGGTGGGATACACGAGATGCATTGCTAGATTAGGCATTATTGGATAGATTTTGGAATTATTTTATATTATAAAAAAAAAAACGATTCTGAACGAAGATGAAGATGTCAGCCTTAAATTGTAATATATATTTTATTTTAATATCCTAGATTGGGTTAAATTTACATTTGTCTATTCATGTGACTTCTGCTCGTGAGCATTGGACAAACCAGGATGTGCATAGATAGGGCGTAGGTAAATACCATATTATTTGCCTAAATGCACTATCGTGACGGCACCACCCGACCCCGCCGTCCATATATGCTGAATGCTCCGTGGCTACGTCTATTTAAATATTAATAATTAATAATAATATATAAAATCCGCATGTTTATGGAACTGATACACACATTAAAATAACTGGAAATTGGAAGTTAGTAACGTTCTATTCAACCATGTAAAGGTACGTTATACACCTTGTGTTTACAATCTACCAATATTTTGTATAGAACAGCTGTCAGCTACTGATTATATTATAATAAACTTAATCTATTTAATTATCTTTATCAGCTGTGATATTACATAATATTTTCATTTCTTATCTTTGAATACAAAAATTTTTATACATTTTCAACTACAAAATAATTTGCAAATATTCGTGATTTTGACAAATTTTGTCGATTTTTGAACTTCAACTGCTTATAAAAAAAAATTGTGCCTATGTATTTGAATAATTTTTGAATCACTCTTAGATCAACTTATTCAAAACCTTCTATTAAATTTTCAAGCGATTTGGTAGGGCCAAAAAATTGTTATCGACTTTTATAAAAAAAAATCTAAGAAAAATCGAATTATTCAAATGCCTATAAATAGCTAAAAAATAAACGAAATATTTTGAAAATACAACTATGTAAAGAAAATGCCTATTTAAACATTTTGTAAAAGTTTTAAGTTTCTACGACCTATACTTTTTGAATAAGAACAAATATCAAAAATCAATGATGCCTAAATTGTTATTTTACGCGATTATGTGAAAAAATTGTAATTTCAAACACTCATAAAAATTTTTGATTTTATTCCAGTGCAAATTTTTTTACAGATAATTGAAGGAAAACGTATGTCAAACTTTGTACCGAATTTACAATTCTTAGTTTTGAATACTTAAAATTTTATGAATTTTCAACTGCAAAATACATAGCAAATATACATGATTTTGACGAATTTTGTCAATATTAGCACTTATAAACGCTTATAAAAAAATTTTGTGCCTATGTATTTTTATAATTTTTGAATGGGAGTTAGAACAACTTATGTGGACCCTTCTATTAAATTTTCAAGTATTTCGTCCGAGCTACATTTTTTTTATCAACATTTATAAAAAAAAAAATAAAAAAAATCGAATATTTCAAATGCCTATAAATTGATTAAAAATGAGTGAAATCTTTTGAAAATAAAATTATATAAAGAAAATGCCAATATAAACAACTGATAAAATTTTCAAGTTTCTACAACTTATACTTTTTGAAAAAAAAAACAATTAGCAAAAATCGTTTGAGGCTAAACCGTTGTTTAACGTGTTTTTGTAAAAATTTAAATTTCAAACACTCATAAAATTTTTTTGTCTGAATCCGGTAGAGTTTTTTTTGCAGATAATTGAAGAAAAACTAATGAAAAACCTTGTACCAAATTTTCAAAACTTAGTTATAAAAGAAAAAAATTTTACGATTTTTCAACAACAAAATTATTTGCAAATTTTCGCAATTTTTACATATTTCGTATAAATTGGAACTTTGAGCACTTATAAAAAAAAATTGTGACTTACGATTTTGGATTTTTTTTTATCAGTTATGGAACAACTTATAAGAAACCTTGTATTAAATTTTCAAGATTTTCTGGCAAAAAAAAAAATTTTATCGTTATTTTAAAAAAAAATACTTAAAAAAATTGAAAATTTCAATTGTCTATAATTAGCTCAATAAAAGTCAAAAGTGTTCAAAAATTTTACCACGTATAGATGATTTCAATATAAACATTTGGTAAAAATTTCAAGTATCTACAATTTTTGGTTTTTGAGTAACAGCTAAATAAAAAAATCGATTTCGTCGAAAACGGATTTTGCACAAAAAGTACCGTTTTTTCCTCATTTTTTGTTTGTTTTTCCCGTGGCATTTGAAAACTTTTGGGAATTTTCACTTGTGACCTCTCTAAGGTACCTCCGATATTCGTTTTGCCACCGAAAACATACCCTGAAGTTCAAAATTGAAGCATTATTTCGAGTAGTTATGGTGTACACAGACACAAAAACAAAAAAAAAAACAAAAAAAAAAAAAAAAAACACACATCATAGTAAAATCAATACATTCTTCACTTCGTTCAGAATCTAAAAAAAAAAAAAAAACAAAAAAAACAAAAAAAAAAAAAAACACACATCATAGTAAAATCAATACATTCTTCACTTCGTTCAGAATCTAAAACAATAAAAACTATATACATACATATTGTAGACATAGTAATTATTTTTGACATTATGTCGAGATTGCACCAAATAAAAATAGGAACATGTTATATATGAATACATTAAAAAATAAAAAAAACAATAAAAACTTAACCCTGTCTATTCAGCGCTGTTTAGGGTGACCCCGAGGTCTTTTTCCAATGATTTTTCCTTCCAGAGCTTTCTTTTGGGTACCATTTGATCTCCATACATGGCCTGCCCACTCAATTAGTTTGCTCATAAGGTACGCGTTGACACCGGGTTTTTAATAAATTTGTTGTACTTCTACATTGGTTCTTCTTCTGTACACTTCATTTTCTACTATAGGTCCATAAATCCTTCTAAGAACTCTTCTTTCGAAGCAAGCCATTTTTTCCTCATCTCCTTTAGTGGTCAACCATGTTTCACATGCAAATATTAGAACTGGCCGTAGGAAACAAGTACAGTCGTTCCTTTGATCGTCTAGAGAGGAACTTTGGCTTGAACAATTTTTCCAAAGAGTAGTAACCCTCATTAGCGGCTGATATCCTAATTTTAATTTCATTATGCATGTTATTGTATTGATTTATGTTTGCCTCAAGATATTTGAAGTTTTCCACTTGTTGGAAGGTATAGTTTTCTACTACTAGGTCCGAGATATCCCTTGTTCCCCTAGTCATAACTGAAAATTTGGTTTGATCCTGATTTACTTCTAGACCCATTGGCTTAGCTGCTTTTAACAAATCATTAGTTCTTATCGCTAAATCTTGTCACGAACTGCCTATTATAACTATATCATCTGCATAGGCAAGGAGTGTACTATTTGATAACAACTCCATGCCTTGTCGCGTTTGCGTTGGTCTGATCACTTTCTCAAGCGCTAGGTTAAAGAGACCTGGCGACAAGGCATTACCCTGTTTGAGTCCTGCGCTAATCTCAAAACTGTGAGATGTACCGTTGCCAAACTTCACTTTGCACATTGTATTCGTGTTGCATGCTTTTATGAGATCGATAAGTTTTTTGGGTATTCCAAATTCTTCTAGAGCCGCCCACAGTTTATTCCGAACTATGCTATCATAATCCTGCTTGATGTCAACAAAGCATATCCTTTCCGAATTCATAAAATGTTTCCATAATTTGTCTGATTGTGAAAATATGATTAGAGGTGAACTTTCCTCTCACAAAACCACTTTGATAGTCTCCTATTAAATCTTTTGAATATACCTCTAATCTTCGTAATAATGCCAGGGATAGGATTTTGTAGCATGGGTCTAAAAGCGCAATTCCCCGGTAATTGCTTGTTTCCTTGTATCGCCTTTTTTGTATATGGGACAGATAACGGCTGGTTTCCAATCTTCAGGTATTCGGTTAGTATTCCATATTTCTTTTAGTAGGCCGTGATTTTTGGTCACAAGTTGTTGAGTACCAATCTTTAATAGCTCAGAATTGATATTATCTTCACCAGGGGCTTTGTTGTTTTTCAGTGTCATGATTATATCATTTACCTCCTTGCGGTTAGGTTCCTCTACAAGAGGAATATAGATCATATTTACACTTTCTTCCCTAACTCCTTGATCGACATTTAAGATGTTTTTTAAATGCGCTTGAAACTTCTGGATGATGCCTTCTTCATTTTGCAATCTGCATTTTTTGAAGAAAACCTTGGGTTGAGCCCATGTTCTTCAATTTTTTGAAAAACAATTATTATATACATTATAGTATAATACACAAATTATACATTTATGTATGATACGTGCCAACCCTCATCTCAATACAGAAATCTTTATCATACAATTGTTTACAGAAAATTATTATGTTGTAACAATTAAATACAATATTTATGATATACATGATACATATGTTTACAAATATAAGGTAGTGATTAGTATTACATTTTTATTATTTTGGTTAATACTTAAACTGTATTAGATCATTCATAATTATAAAATTCATACATATTTTTTCTTTTTTTTTCTTTGTGTTATGATTATTAAACTAAAGGTATCGTTTCTCTAACCCGTACTACTATTCTTTCTTTACGCTTATAGCAATAATAAAACAAAAATATTATAACAAAAATTATTATTCCTCCTACATAATACATATATTCATATAATAACCTTATTAATTTCTTCTCTATATATATATAAATTCAATGTTGATTAAACTATCTATCTCGTTCATGTTTTGGATGTAATTATAATGATAATATAATGATTTAATTTCAGTGTCGGGCAAAATACTTAAATCGGGTTTTCCTAGCTTTGTTATCTCATTTTGTTTGTGTGAAATTTTAGGGATTTGTGATTCAGGTAGTATATCTAATTGTCGATTAGTAGTTAAGTATATTATTGGTACTAATACAGTATCTGAAGAACTTTACCTGCAATTGTCACTTATTGTGATGGTCCCTATTCTTATTATGTTTATTGTTTTGCTAGTTTGATCATTTTCGCAGTAAATTTCAATCATTTTCAAATCATTTTCGACATTAGTACTGGGTTCAAGCAATATGTTGTCACCGAATTAACGTTTTAACTCGCAATTTATTCCTGTCATAAAATTATATCGCTTTGCTATCTCTGATACTATATGATATTCCGGTTGTGAATCTATTAAATTCCCTGCTACTTCTTTTACATTATTAACATGCAAAAATCCCCCCCAAAAAAAAAAATATATATATATATAAGTTCCCAGATAACAATTTCATAATTTTGATGTTCTCATAATGTTATATTTGAACTTTTCTTGAAATATTTCATACATAAACTTAGATAACCGTTTTAAGAATATTCCATGAAAAATATAATATTGTCAATGTTTTGATTAGTTTAAGAAAACGTTACTACAATAACATTGAGTAGGTATTTAATTTGTTATCAAAGTTCAGATAACATTTTGATTTCAATATTAGTAAATCATTATAATTATACAATTATACAAATTTTATTTTCGTAATGTTATCACAGAATAAATTAAATCAGAAGCGTCACCTTGGCCGCCCGAAAAATCGTCCGACATATTGAAAAATGAATCAGTGTGACCACACATCGAATATTAATGTTTTTCATATTTATGTTGCGTTTAAAAACACTGTTCGTAACGGTTTTTTCTCGGCGAGACCATAGAAATCATAGAACACAAAGGTTCTCTGCTTTCGACGCTTGTACGAGTTGGACGTGGATTTTACGCTATTCGTACATTTTTTGAATTTATACTTACCTACCACATTTTTATTCTGCATTAATTATTTATGTATATATTTATATAGTTTGTTATTAAATAATATATATATATATATATATAAATATATTTCTTCAATATTTGTTTTATTTACGAGACGCCGTGAACCATTTCATTTTTCTTATTATTTTGTTTTTTTGTTTGCGTCAGCAAAATGGAAGAGTTTTATATTCATAAACGTCCTAAACAATACGTAAAATGTTATATAACTAACTGTAAAAGCCACTTAATGGTAGATAAGGAAAGTCTTAGTTTTTTTTTATTTCCTAAAGGTCCGGTCAGATCAGCAATGTGGATCAAGAACAGCAAATGTGATGAACTTAAATCAATCTCCAATTTGGGTTCCAACCAGAAGTATCGTTTATGTTTTTTACATTTTGAAAGTAAAATATTTTCTAATTTTCAGAGAAATCAACTTTATAAAGATGCAATTCCAACATTGTTTGATGTTGATAGTAAGCAGTGTGTAAATGAACCATTAACGAATATCGAAGTACACGAAAGTCATTCATCATGTTCTACACCTGGTACGTCTCGTATAATTTTTTACTATAAATATACTGAGATATAAAAGAAATGTAATTGAGCATATTTTGCATTTATTTGTGCATATTTTGACAATTGTTTTGCTTATTCGCACCATATTTACCACAAGTTAAGTGCATTCCTATCTCTAGGATTAAAGTAATTTTAATATTAAGACAAAAAAAAATATCTAATATGATTACAGGTTCATCTACTCGCTTATCTATAAACTCTCCAAGTTTATCAGATGCATCAACATCAACGGGAATTACATCTAGTGTCATGGGCGTTCAAACACCTGGTCATCTCTCATCAAAAACTCCCCGAAAAGCTGCTCTACGAGAGAAACTAAAAGAAAGTGAACGGGTTCGGGCTGAGTTGGAACACATCATCATTAATTTGAATCAACAAATAGCCAACGAACCAAGTAACAAATTGAAAAATTGCCTTGAAGTATGTAAAGAACTCTTGTCCCCCACCCTCTTCATGATAATCCAATCTCAAATTCAAAATAAAGATAAAACTCACCGAGCATTCAGGTACTCTAATGAAATAAAACAAATCGCTTTAAGCATTTATTTTCTAGGACCAAGAGTTTACAATTTGTTGCAAAATCCACTTTCCCTTCCTACTGTTCGAACCCTTCAACGAGTAACTTCAAAATTTGAAATAAATCCAGGTTTTAATGATTTTCTTTTTAATTTTGTATCTTTTAAAATTAGTAATTTTAAATCAAATGCGCTAGATTGCATACTTTGTGCCGATGAAATGGCTTTAAAAACAAACCTATTTTATAACGTTTCCAAAGATAAGATTATAGATTTTCATGAATCTAATTCTCATAAAAAGTATGAACCTGCCAAATATGCTTTAGTCCTCATGCTTAGAGGAATAAATCAAAATTGGAAACAACCAATAGCTTATTTTCTTGTCTCTAGTAGCTGTACCGGTATTGATCTTAAAGATATCATTATATCAACAATTTGTCGCCTCCAAAATATAAAACTTAATATTCGTGCTTTCATTACTGATCAAGGCTCCAATTTTGCAAATTTTTCTAAAAGCTTATATGTTTCTCCAGACAATCCATTTTTTGAAGTAGAAGGAAAACAATTTTTTTATATTTTCGATCCACCTCATCTTTTAAAATCTACACGTAACATGTTCTTCAAACATAACTTCAAAATAAATGATTCCAAAGTTACTAAAACACATCTTGATTCTTTTTATAATTATGATTCTGAATGTAATCTTCGATTAGCTCCGAAATTAAAATATGCACATGTTCACCCTGGGCCTTTTGAAAAAATGCGTGTGTATTTAGCCAGTCAAATTTTCAGTTCCAGTGTAGCTTATGGTATGACTGTAACTTTATCATCTGGAATTTTACCTCCTTCTGCACAATCTACTATTAATTTCATCAGTGATATGGACAAATTGTTTGATATATTTAATTCATCAAAAACTCCCAATCTTAAAGAATACAATAGACCATTTAAATATACCCATTCACAAATTAATCATTTAGATAAAATGGCTGAAGTTTTTAGAAATATAAGAGTTATCAATAAATTTAATGGACTAGATGTTACTCACAGAATGAATTTTATTAATGGTTGGTTAATTTCAATATCTTCTTTAAAAATGTTGTGGCATTCTTTAAATCCAACCAAAGATCAAAGTTATGTCCTTTACACTAGACGTCTAAATCAAGATTGTTTAGAAAATGTATTTTGTTATTTCCGCCAACAACATGGTAATAATACAAATCCTACACCAATTGATTTTTCTCGGTCTTTTAAAAAACATTTTTGTGCTAATTATTTCAAGCATTTCTCAGGTGCAAATTGCATTGAAGATTTTAGCTTCACAGTTACCCCAGCCTAAAGAAATTATTAATTTTGATGTATCCGATAAAAATCTTTTTAAATTTAAATGTATAAGTATTGGTACAGTTGATTACAGACTACTTAACATTCCAGAATATAATGCATTCACTTACGTTTGTGGCTATTTAATGAAAAAATGTTTAGAAAATCATAATTGTCAGGTTTGTAGTGATTATGCTTACCATCAAAAGCAGTTAGACCATTCAAATCTTTTATGTTACTTTAAAGCTTACCCTACTCGTCAAAATTTAACTTTTGGTAATTTAATGATGCCCCATGACACCTTTTATAATTTCATATATGAATTAGAAAATATTTTCATCCATAACTTCCCTTCCATTTCTTACGATGACGGTGTTGGCGCCAAATTGAAGATAGATATTAGTAATGACTAATGTTCCTTTTAATCATCCTTGCAAATCTTTCAATAAAACTTATTTAATTAATTTATTTATCAGATTTAGAATTTATTCAGCAATAAAATTTTTAAATAGATCTTTAATTTCAGAAAAAAAGTTAAAAAATAGAAAATTAGCCATTCTTACCCACTTGTAAAACATAATATATTTATGACAAAGTATACTTATGTGTATCCTACTTACTATAAATCTAAATCACTACTAGTATTCTAGTGGTCATGTACCATCATTCATTAGAACATAGACTGATTATAATAATGTAGTTTTTCACATTTGTTTGCTTTTCTGAGTATGTAATGTATATTATTTTATCCAAGTCTACATCTAAATTTTTCTAAAATCCATTTAAAGACTTCTAAAAAAAAAATTAATAAATTAAGAATTAGGGAGTTGGGTACATTTTAAAATAAACCTCTACAATTTTAAATTGTTCACATTGCTAATCGACTATTTCATATTCTATAGATAATTAATCATCATGTTTATTTAATGTTTATTGTATAATAAAATTTATTTGTATTACATGTACTTAAAGTTTAGTATGTATGCATGCATTTTCCTTTTATTTTATTTATTAATGTATATTTATAATTATTAATTATTTTAAGAAATGAATTTATTATACTAGTAAAATCTATTTGTATTTGTTATTCTTCTTAATGTATATTTATAATTATTAATTATTTTAATAAATGAATTTATTATACTAGTAAAATCCATTTGTATTTGTTTTTCTTTATTTATATTAATTTCCATACCTATAATGGTAACATACAATTAACCATCAAATATTTCTTTTATGGTATTTCATAAAAAAAAAGAACAAGATTATTCCAATGATTTTATTTTATTAAAAAGAAAAAAAAAAAGATATCAACAACAGACATACTACAATTGAAGGGCTCTGTGCAAGAACTAGACAGCTCCAATTTTTAAAAATTTTCAGGAAACTGAAGATTTGATAAAGATGATAGATCAAAAAAATATCATACAAATTACTTTAAAACTAGTTTAAATATTTTGGAAACAAAATAAATTTGTTTAATGGTTTCTATTCCTAACTTCCTAATTGTTTATAAAACCTTTTAAAACTCAAACTAAAACATTAATTTAGGAAAATAAAAATGAAACCTGAGTGAACTTTCAAATATTTTATTAAGTATCAATAAATATTAAAACAAAACAAATTAGAATTAAAAACAAAAATTTATAATAAAAAACACAGATTTATAGACATTATTTTTCTTTACTAGAATCTAAAATAAAAACAGTTTTCAACAAATATGGAGCTGTCTGGTTCTTGCACAGAGCCCTTCAATTATATGTTAATTTTTGGATGTCATTGAATACTTGACTGTTATTAATGTTTGATTATGAGAGTATGAACACTTTATAACAAATTTAAAAATAAAGGCTACTTCCGAAGGAACGTCGTTTTTGTAAAAAATATTGCTCAACAGACAAAATTACTGCCTTTTGAAAAATATAGAACTCCGAACATTATAACTTCAATCATCGACAAATGCATAGACAAAAAATAAATGCTGGTTGTACGTTCTCTTTAAATTAATTTAAACAACTTTATTAATGAATCATCACAATATAAAATCTAAATTATACAATGAATTTCACAAAGTAGAAATTATTATTTAATGTATCTTAATTTAATAATTGATTAGAGTGATATCACATTTCGGCTTGTAAATATGTTCGGAAACGTAAATAACTTAAAGATATTTAAGATTTTTTTTTCATGGTCACACTGATTCACTTTCCAATATGTCGGACCGTTTTTTCATTTTCCCATAAGAGCAATGTAACGTTATCAAAGGTGACGCTTCTGATTTAATTTATTCTGTGATGTTATCAATGAAATGTCTATTTAACATTTGAATAATGTTATTTGTAATAAGTTTAAAGAAAATTATGATTTTTATGTTTTACCAACTTAATTATTATAACATTCAGAAAAAATAATGATTTAAAATTTGTATGAATATTGTGTTTTGAATTTATTTACTGGCCGGTAATATATATCCCAGACAGCGATATAATGTTAATAAAAAATTGTAGGAATGTTTCATAGTTGCATGTGCATAAATATTTTAATGATGATAGATCCACGTGTAATGTTGATTTATTGAGGTAGAACAAATACTTTCTTGATAATAATAAATATTTATTTATAGATCAACATACAAAGAATATTAACTATTAAAATATTTTCTTTTACTATTTACTTATTGTTCTGATTCGAACTACAATATTAAAAATTACATATATCAACGAATATAACAAAACTGATTGTGAGGACAACGACGTTAATGCTTATGACAAGTATTCCATATACCAACACAAATATTTAATATTATTAAAAACATACTTGTTATATCTTCGGGGAGGACTGTAAGTACTCCGGCTAATTATAAAAATACGGGAATCTCCTTAAAAGGATAATTCCGGTAATGGGGTGAATCCAGGTACGTGTGACGTATATTCTATTTCAAAAGAGAACATACCGGGTGGCAACCGTTTTACGTTCGACAGCGCGTGTTGCGATCTCCTCGGAAATGAATCGACACTTTTTTATAAGATAATATTAAGACTTTTCTTTATTGATAAACTTCGAAAATAGACAATTTATAACATTTACAATTTATTTTAATACTTTTAAAATGCATTCAGTGTTAACGACAAAATATCCCTACATGCGATAGAGGACTTGAGCGATAAACTCTAAGTCATAACGGTCTGGTAATATTTGCGTTAGCACTTGAATAGCACAAGAGGTGGTGTCTTTCTGCTTCTGTCTCTATACTTCGTCTCTACTCTCTCTACTGGCATCCCGTGGCTGTATTTATATCGGGTCTTCCGTTGTCTTGGCCAACACCACTCCTTTGGTGTGGGCTCCCGGATCTTAACATGGCCTCGTCCGAAGATGTGTCTTGTTAATATAATTTTTGGAAACCTATTCGATTTCTCAACCTCGGACGTGTTAATTGCTAAGCCGAGTGCCATACAGTTTACTAATTTTTATAAAGAGGCGCCACTCTTACATACGTGCTTTCTAGGATTAAGTATTTAATTATAATCACAAGGATATTTGAGTTGTGGATCACAACACCTCCCCCTTAAAACAAAGATTATGTTTTTGAAGAAAACAGAATCTTTTACAATGTTATTTGCCCTCTTTTTTTTTTTTTACAAGTTTTTTTTTTTTTTTTTTACAATTATGTGTTTATCTTTCATAGTTTTACATTGATAGTATTTTCTTAACTCTAGTGTTAATTTACAATAATATTCTTTTCTTATTACAATAATATGTGTGTTAGTAGATTTATATATATATTTTTTTTTTCCTCGTCCTCCCTAAAATCTATATGTTTATAAGCCAATTGGAGCAAAAATATTTTTATAATTTTTTTTTTTTTTTTTTTTTTATAACTTATTCATCTAGGATATAAAATATTTGTCTCTCTTTTTCTTTTTTACTGTCCTTACAGATTTATCCTATAACCAGAAATTCCAGGGACTTCAGACAATTAACGAATGTCACACTATTTAAGAAGAACACTTTTTAGATTAAAAACACTGTAGAATTTTTAGTTATCCACTTATTAAACCAAGAACACGATTTATGAATGGTGATAATTAATATAGGGATGAAAGTGCAACATATTGCGGTTTTATTTACAATGTATTGTTTTTAGTTAGGTATGGAGTGTGCCTAATGTTAATGGTGTGTGTTGCTATTGCTCATTGAATAATTTAACGTTATTTTTATGAACAGTGAAATTTTTCCGTCCTCTAGTTATGACTATATTCTCGTGGTCTAATACTTCATTTACTAAATATGGTCCTGTCCATAATGGGTTTAATTTACTATTTCGTGTATTATCCTTCAACAATATCATGTCTCCCAGTTTTATCTCTATTGTGTTTTCATTTTCATCATAACGCCTTTTTGATTTTAATTTCCTTTTTATCAACTTCTCTCTAGCTATTTCATGTGACTCTTGTAATTTTTCCTTTAAATCAAAATAATAATCATCATAATTGTATCTAATCTCAGGTGAGCTTCTTATCTTTACTGGTATTTCTAATTTCTTACCATACACGAGCGCATATGGTTGATAGCCAGTTGCGGTGTGTTGAGTTGAGTTGTAAACAAAAAATGCGTACGGCAAATACTGGTCCCAATTGTTTAATTTTTTATCTACGTAGTGTCTTAAATATTCTACAAGTGTCCTATGTGATCGTTCTAAGGCTCCATTAGTTTGAGGGTGAAAAGGACTGGTATTTATTTTATTAATATTTAATAATTTGCAGATTTCCGAAAATGTTTTTGACAGAAAATCTCTACCTTGATCAGTCAATATTGTCTCTGGTATCCCGTGTACGCAGACAAAGTGTATTACAAAAGCTTCGGCTACGGTATTAGCGGTGTGATTTGGTAAAGGAATGCCTAAGGAATACTTTGTTAAATCGTCTTGTATTGTTAATATATAGCTGTTACCACTTAGTGTAATAGGTATTGGTCCTAAAATATCAAGAAAAATCTTTTGAAAAGGTTTAGAGCTTGTAGAAGTAATTACCATTGGATTTTTTATTTTTCGATTCGTATTTTTATTTTGTTGACATGAAGAACACTTTTTTATATAATCCTTTACGTCTTGTTTCATATTTCTCCAGTTGTAATGCTCTTTTAATTTTTTATAGGTACGTGTGACTCCTAAATGCCCAGCGAGTTTAGAATCGTGAACTTGTTGAAATATTATTAATTTTTCTTCATTAGTGAATTCTAATTCGGCACACATTATTATTTCAATCTGTGTATTTCTAAATATGAATCGTATCATTGCGCGTATTTGTGCCCATTCTAAATTATCTTTTGTTCCTATTTTATTCATGGCTAACTTGTTTAGTGAATTTTCTATACAAAATTGTTTTAAATTTGTTAATGCAGTAAATATATTTTCATATGTAGTTATTTGTTTGTTTTTATTCTTAGTGATTAAAAATATGAGATATCGATTATTTTTCTTAAAATATTGGATCTCTCCAATAAGTTTGGCTTGCGGTAATAACTGGTCGTGTGCGAATTTTTGTTTTATCTCATAGTTTATTCCGTTTGAAAAATTATAATTTTTTGCAATTTCGGAAACTATATGATATGATTCGGGTGAGTTAATTAGTTCACCGGAAACTTCCTTTATGTTTTGGTTTGTTATTAACTGTGTTTCGTATTTATTTAAGAACATGTCATAACTTTCGTTTTTTATTTCATCTATTTTATACATGCGAGTTAATGCATCAACGTTTGAATTTAATACTCCTGGTTTATACCGTATTTCATAATCATATTGTTCGAGGTAAATACGCCAGCGGGCTAATTTGGACAATGGGTCTTTAAGATTAAATAACCATACGAGAGGTCTATGATCACTTATTATGACAAATTTTCTTCCGTAAAGATATGGTCGGAAATATTTTATTCCCCACACTATGGCGAGACATTCTAATTCGGTAGTTGAATAATTTAATTCACTTTTATTTAATGTACGTGATGCATATGATATGGGTCTGTCTGAATTGTTTTCGGTGTTAGAATTTACGTCATCATGTTGCGATAATATGGCGCCCAATGCTTTTGTAGATGCGTCGGTAGTTAAGAAAAATTGTTTATTGAAATCTGGGTACTTTAAAACTGGTTTAGTGCATAAGGCTTGTTTTAATGCATCAAAGGCCTTCTGACATTTTTCGTTCCAAACGAATGGTACGTCCTTTTTTAATAAATTGGTAATAGGTTTAGCTATTGCGGAATAAGATTTAATGAACTTTCTATAATAACCACTTAGTCCTAAGAATGATTTAATATTTTTCACGTTTTTTGGTATCGGGAATTCCATTACGGCGGAGATTTTGCTTGGGTCGGGCTGTATTCCTTTATCGGATACTATATGTCCTAAATACACACATTCCTTTGTTAAAAATACACACTTGTGCGGTTGGATAGATAAATTATTTTCTCGTAATCTGTTGAATACTTCACGCAACCTAATATTATGTTCAATTAAATTTTTTCCATATACTATAATATCATCTAGATAAACTAAACATTTTAATCCTATCATACCTGATATAACAGAGTTCATTAATTTTTGAAATATTGAAGGGGAATTTCTCAATCCCATTGGCATACGTTTATAGTGGTAGTGACCTTTTTCAGTAGAAAATGCTGTACATTCACGAGATTCGGGTGCTAAAGGTACTTGAAAGAATCCTTGGGATAAATCACAAACAGAAAAAAGGGTAGATTCACCAAGTTGACTAAGAATAGTTTCAATGTTCGGTAATGGGTAAAGCTCATTTATGGTAACGTTATTTAGTGCTCTATAATCCACTACTATTCGCCATTTAATTACATTTGAAGAATCTAATTTCTTTTTTACTAATAATAATGGGGCATTCCAAGGCGATCGGGATGATTCTATTACGTCGTCTTTTAGCATTTTATTTATTTGTCGGTCGATTTCTGCGGTTTGTACTTGAGGAAGTCGGTATGGTCGTTTTAATATGGGAACCTGGTTACTGGGTAGTCTAATGTGATGTTCAATGGCGTTAGTGGCAGTTAATTTGTCGGTATCTAAATAAAATATGTCGGCGTATTCTACACATAATGTCATTATAGCGTCCTGTTCCTCCTTATTCATGTGCTCGGTATTAATTAATTTCTTTATTTCTTTTATTCTGTTTGTATCGTTTTTATCAATTTGAATATTTATGTGATTTTCATATTCTTCCTCATATTTTATATTTCTTAAATCGAAATGCCTAATCTCCTGTATTTGTTCGGATATGTTTAATATGGATACGTTTATTTTGTCATCTTTTACTGTATTAACTATGTTGCCACAATATACATTTTCTTTTATTTCTTGTTTTAGAATTAATATGTCTTTATTTTCTTTATTAATTAATTTTATCGGAATGGATACCATGGTTTCCGTACGTGGTTGTAGCGTAAAACAAATTTCATTATTTAATTCGGGAATTATTAATGTTCCATCTCTATTATTTATTATTGTTTTATTTTGAAAGTGAAATGTATTGCCAAGAATGCCTTCATGCGGTATTGGGAAGTCCTTGCCTACTAATTGAAATTCAGTTTGTATTTCTTTTTCATTTATATGTATTGGTATAATTATTTTTCCTATTGTTTGTGTAATTACATCATTTATACCGCGAAGTTTAACCGTTGCACGTTCATCTACCAATACATCGGGTTGTAAGCAACTAATACGAATAATATTTAAATCGGAACCAGTGTCAATTAATAATTTTGCATGTTCATTTAGAAACGCGGGCGAGTTACAAGTTATATGATTATTTGTTAATCCCGATGTTATGTGAAATACACGGGGTACATTTATTATTGCGACGTTATATGGTGTACCGGTCGGAGAGCGTCGTTCACGATCGGTGCTCCATCGTTTCCCGACACATTAGTATTCCTTAATTCATGATTACGTTTCGTATAACACGTTTCAATGTTATGACCAATACGTTGACAGAATGAGCAAGTTAACGGTGAAGATTCATTATTATAATTTGTAGGTGGCCTTGTAAAATTATTATAGTTATTCCGCGGTGGGCGCGAACGACAATCACGAGCTATGTGTCCTATCTTTTGGCAGTTATAACACTGAGGTGGATTATTATTATTATTATTATTAATACCATTATAACGATGTTGCATATTTCCGAAATTATTGTTAGTACGCGGCTGTATATTCTGATAATTATTTCTATTATTTGGTGCGAAATTATTGTTATTATTGTTCATAAAATTTGTTCGATTTCCTCTGTTGTAATAATTATTATTAAAATTATTCCTATTTATATTCCTATTAATTCTTTCGTTTGGCCTGACCGATATATTGCTTAACTCGTTTAACGCCTGATTTGTTAATATTTCTTTTTCTGCGGCTATAGCTACTTGCATAGCTATTTCTAATGTTAGCGGATTTTTTGTTTCAACTTTAAATTGTAAATTACTATTTAACCCACGTATGTAACTTGTTAATGCTTGTTTAAATGCGTTTCGTCGAATGGCATCGCTATCGGCAGCGTTTTCACCTGCTGTAAGGGCATTACATAGTTTTTGAAATATATCTTCTACGCGATTGTTATAATTTGTGACGGATTCTCCGTTTCCCATTTTAATTAAATTTAATTCCAATTGTAAGTTACTAGCAGCATAGGGAGCTTCGAAACTATCTAATAAAATTTTCTTTATTTCCTCCCAGCATGTAATTTCTCGATATCGGACCACATTAAAAGCTCTATTTATTAATTTTGATGCTTGAATCATTTTTGTTAAGAGGGGAACATGATCAGCGTCGACTGATTCCAAGACTTTTTCGCAAATATTGATGAAAGGATATACTTCGGTATCGCCCGAATATTTCGGTATAATATTTAATGCTTCGCTAATGGTTAATACTATTGAAGGCGGTGACATTTTTTTTGTTAATTTTCCTCTTTTCGCGGGGACAAGTTGGGTGTGAACTATATCTTTTTGACTACGTGTACCTGGACGGTTGGGTCTCTGATGGGGATTTTGTACAAACTCGTCTAAATTTATTTCTCTTAGCGTTTCGTTTAATAATTCACTATTCTTATTACTTTCTTCTTCAATTAATTCTTCGACTAAAACTGTATTCCCTATAAATGATTCTATTTCTTCGTTCTCACTGACCTGATTTATTATTTCGTCTAATATTTCCTTTATTTTCTCATCAATATTCATTAATACTCAATTGTCAAAACCTTTAATACTCATTTATTCTTTAATATAATAATTACTCATAAGATACTCTATTAATTCATCAATAATTTCATAATAATCCCTTCTCATAACTTTTTTTTTTTTTTTTATCTATTCTCTTGTAACACTTTATTTATTCTTTTATTTTCTTTATTTCTTTTATACTCTCTTTGTTCAATTCTTTTTAATTATTCTCTTTTAATACTCAATAATACTCTTTATAATTCTTCAATATTCAATAATACTCTTTATATTTCTTCAATACTCAATAATACTCTTTTTAATATTCATTAATACTCTTTATATTTCTTCAATACTCTTTTTAATACTCAATAACACTTTTTATAATCCTTCAATAATACTCTTTTTTTTTTTTTTTAATTTTATTTTACTCCGTTTCTCTCTTTTTTTTTATATTTTTTTTTTTTTTATAGATTTTTAGGGGAGACGATTTACATAACCAAATACTTAATATTAGCTTACAAAAACGTGCTGTCCATCTCGTTGAAATCGGCAATGTTCTGGAGTCTTGTTCGAGAGTTGTGGATTGATCAATTCCACAGTGGTTCCTTTGGAGAATTTCCTCTTGAACAATACCCTGTCCGCAGCGCCAATTTTCTGTTGCGATCTCCTCGGAAATGAATCGACACTTTTTTATAAGATAATATTAAGACTTTTCTTTATTGATAAACTTCGAAAATAGACAATTTATAACATTTACAATTTATTTTAATACTTTTAAAATGCATTCAGTGTTAACGACAAAATATCCCTACATGCGATAGAGGACTTGAGCGATAAACTCTAAGTCATAACGGTCTGGTAATATTTGCGTTAGCACTTGAATAGCACAAGAGGTGGTGTCTTTCTGCTTCTGTCTCTATACTTCGTCTCTACTCTCTCTACTGGCATCCCGTGGCTGTATTTATATCGGGTCTTCCGTTGTCTTGGCCAACACCACTCCTTTGGTGTGGGCTCCCGGATCTTAACATGGCCTCGTCCGAAGATGTGTCTTGTTAATATAATTTTTGGAAACCTATTCGATTTCTCAACCTCGGACGTGTTAATTGCTAAGCCGAGTGCCATACAGTTTACTAATTTTTATAAAGAGGCGCCACTCTTACATACGTGCTTTCTAGGATTAAGTATTTAATTATAATCACAAGGATATTTGAGTTGTGGATCACAACACGCGCATCTCCCACCAAAAACCAGCTGTCCGACGACAATAAGACAATAATTATGTGGAAATCAGTATAAAACATTCTCAAAAGGTAATTTTTCTATTGAAAACATTCCTACAATATTTTATAAACATTGTATTGCTGTCTGGGTATATATATATATATATATATATATATATATATATATTAAACTTTTCAAATACGCGCTAAAAATCGACAACTCGACCGATCAGTCTGAAAAGAGTGGAAAGATAGGAATATACATCCTCTATCCGTGGTGCAAGTATGGTGCGTAACATTTGAGAAACGAGAAACTAAAAGCTAAAGCGGAATTATTTATAGTATAATTTTTTTGGTCGTTTGTCGCCTAGCGGTAGAGTTCACTTTTCAAATATTCGCCAAAAATCGACAACTCGACCGATCGGTCTGGAAAGAGTATCATTTTGGTCGTGCACATTGCAGACCAAGTTATAAATTTGTTTTGTGCGACATAGAATCAGATACACTCAATTTTATTTGGCATATTTAGGGATTTTTATAAATAAATGCAATTTAAAAAAAAAAATTGTAAATAAATGCATATTTCGCCAAAAAATAACTTAAATACAATATAAACCTCAATAAAATCCCAAAGGTAGGCACAGTCGGTTTCCCATTTAACGAAAATGAGAAAAATGAAACCTGTAGTATATAATTAACTTATCTCTATTACTTATCTTAACTTTGACTCAACGTTTATAATCATGTTTACGACCGATAATTGCGATAGTGTGTCGATAGGACAAAATTACTTACATTATATTATAATCTTTAGTTTAGTGTATGGTCATGGTGTGCCACAGGTCGGTACTGTAGTGTTATTGAATGATTTTAGTATACGCGTTTTATTCACACTAAAAATGCCAAAAGTAAAATGCTGCTCAACTACACAAATTTATGTTGGAGTTTGGCGAGAATGTATTTTCAATGGATGGGTGAGTAATATTATGTAAAATATGTGGAATCAAAATTGCATCCGAAAAAAATTTACTTTAAAACAACACATCGAAATTGGAAAACATGTAAGGGCGTTACAACGCAAGGAAACTCAAGATAAGGCGACAACACAAATATTTATCTCAGATACAACAAATTCATCAATCAATGAAGAACTTTGTCAAGTATTTTTATCATCAAATATTCCATTAAATAAATTAAACAACGAAGAATTTCGAAGTTTTCTTGAAAAATATATCAAACGTGACATACCGAATGAGTCCACATTGCGCAAAAATTATTTATTATTATTAATAATTATTAATAATTAATACAATGGATCAAATCAGAGCGCAGTTTTAGTACTTACTCATGGATTCATTCAAAAAGAAGAAATCGATTAACGAACGACAAAGCTGGAAAATTATGTGCAATAGCATACAATCATAAATTACAAAATTTAAAAAACATAAGTAACTCTCCTAATTCAAATTTAAACAATGTATTTATTGAATCTAACAATCAAACAGGAGAAAATGAACCTATAGATATAGAAAGCCCCCAAAAAGAAAGATTTGAAAATGAATCTGAAGAAGAAAGTGCTTCATCCATAATTTATATGGATACAGAAACTGAAGAAGAAGAATCAGAAGAAGAAGATAGTTTTGATGATAATATACATTCAGACTATAAGAACCAAAGACTTTTTAATTGTTTAATTTTGTTGTTTTTTAATTGCTTAATTTAGTTGTTTGTTTTTACTTTTTTACTTAGGTATATATTTATGTTAATAAAGTTGATTATCAAAAGTATGATACAAAGCAGTATTATACTTAGAGTATGATTATAAAAGCGCCTAGTAATTATATTTTTAACTAATTATTATAAAGTTGTTATAATTTAAATTTTAATGTACTAAAACTTAAATCAAAATAATTTTGATATGTGAATGTGATAATATTATTCCAAAAAGACTAATACATTTTGTTAATTAATTTATACATTCATTACCAAAAGCTGTTAAAATTGAATAACTCATATAACTTTTTCAATGTTAGTAGTTTTTTTTTTTTTAATTATATATTTATGTTAATAAAGTTGATTATCAAAAGTATGATACAAAGCAGTATTATACTTAAGAATATGATTTTAAAAGCGCCTAATAATAATATTTTTAACTAATTATTATAAAGTTGTTATAATTTAAATTTTAATGTACTAAAACTTAAATCAAAATAATGTTGATATGTGAATGTGATAATATATTCCAAAAGGCTGTTAAAATTGAAAAATGTATATAACTTTTTCATTGTTAGTAGTTTGTTTTTACTTAATTCTATTAGTAGTTAATTCTGATTAATAATGATTAATGGTTAATACTACTTAATAGTGAATAGTTGTGTATGCTTACCTAAAAAATAAAAATTTGTTTTAATAATTCTATTAGAATTTCAAGACTGTTGTTTAATGACAAATAAATTTATATTTAAATATTTATAAATGTGCACATTTATAAAATACCCAAAATACCGGGTAAATACCCTGTATTTACCCAGAATATAAACCCAACATTGAATTTACCGGGTAATTACCCATCACTACACACAATAGCCGTGTACACGTGTTCACTGTACAGTTATCAGTCAATTGTCAATTTATTTTCGTTTTTCGATTACGATTTACGACGATTAATCATTACAGTATATTGAATATTATCATTTGAAACTTTAAGTTAGAGTTTAGTGTTTGCATTCAAGTACACAAAAAGCATATTTTTTCGCTCAGGAGTGGTTTTTTACTTGTTTATTTAATTAATGTAAGTACAAATAACTCAGTTAATGTACAATATTTTTGTAATCTATTTTTGAACCTTTAAAATACAATTCTTGCCTTTTGTCTTAGGTTTTAAAATTTTAGTTTTTACAATTCGTGGAGAGTGCTTACTACAAAAACGATATTCACTAAAGGGTAAAATTTGAGCATGATAATTTATGATACATGGTTGTAAGAAAAAACATATAAAGAATTTTCAGTTTTAATAAAAAAAAATGTATTTATTTAGGTTGATATTGACTCATACAATGTACCCGGATTGTTCTTCATTATTAGCTACATTTGAAAATAAATCTGATCATGTAATTAAAATACTGGATGAGAAATTAAAAGATTCTACTAATCGTAAATTATATGAAAATTTAAGAAATGAAGATTCAGTCATTATTCAAAGTAATTATTGTATTATTATCATAAATAAATATCATATATTTGATATATTATAGGATGTTCCATTTATAGAATCATTTTCTGGATAATTTTAATAATAATAAAAAATATATGTATAGGCATCCTGAATAAATTACAATATTACATTTTTACTTAAAATATATGTATAATTTTCATGAAAATTTAACATATTTCTATGTAAATTATACTTGAACTATATGACTATAAATATATATTAAAACCCACTAGGATGAGTTTTAACGAAAGTAACTGGACCAAATATATGGTCGTAAATCACTTTTTATTACTATTTTTTTTTTATATATTTAATTTAATGTGTAACTTAAATTAAAAATTGTATCAAGTATATACAAAGTATATACTACAGAGGAGTAGCCAAATTGCCATCATCATCGTCAAAATCATCATCAACATCAGAATTTCCAATAGTCAATACAAGAGGTCGTTGTTCTGCTGACAATTCATCCACAACATTATCCAAGGTCCAAAATTTATTTTCCTTTTCGATCGTGTGGCTGATAAAGTTTTTCCACATATCTGCATTTACTTTATGTACACCTTCAATTAAGAGATTACGCACGACGGGCAATTTGAAAGTTTTATTATTGGACTTAACATGATTCTTTACAACTGACCATGCAAACTCAATAGGATTAAGCTCGCAATGGTAAGAAGGTAACCGTAGCACTACTTTGTCCTGTTCTAAAGCCATTTCATCAATCACATACTGGGAGTACAGAGGTTTTAATCTTTTTACAATTTCTAACAATTCAGGTATTATCATTGTGGTGTCAATTATTTCTCCTTTACTCTCAAGCCAGCTTATGATTTCTGCTTTCCTTGAATTTGAAGTTGGACATTTCTCTTTTCTGACAGAATGATAAGGAGCATTGTCCATAACAATGACTGCATTATCCTTCAGTCTAGGAAGAACATCTTTAAACCAATCATGAAAAGTGTTCCCATTCATCTCATCATGATAGTCCTGAGTGTTCTTTTTGGATTCAAAACACAAGAAACATTCTGGAACAAATCCATCAACAGATCCTATATGGCACACTATGAGACGTTTTCCTTTACCAGTGGGAGTTACTGCTCCAGTTGATAGACCTTGGGAGAACGTTTGTTGGCTTGATTGTACGGATTTGTCTTTCCAAACTCTTCTAGTGACATCTCCAGCATTGACCCATGTCTCATCAAGAAAATATATAGGACGGTCCTCTTCTCGATAGCGTTTTATGTCCCTTAAATATCTTCTACGCCAGACTCTTAGCTCATTTTTTTCCAATAATTTATTATTATTTATTATTAACGCCCTTGGGGCAAAGAGTGTACATAAATTATACTATAACATAAAAGATTAATATTAATAATACTAGAATTATAGAATTATTTTAAAAGAATTTGGAATTATGACATTAACATAAGTTCAATATTTACAATATAGTTATGCTATTACTAGAGTTCGGATTTTTATGCAATTTCATATTTGTAATGAGTGAATGCAGTTCGATGACAGTAAGAAATGTGGACGATTTGTGTAACATATAACGCATAGAAAAAAATGTATTTTGCATATGAATGCATATTTCAGAGATGACAGCATTTTTTTAAATGTTTGCATATTCAAGCATATTTGGTACTTATTAAAGTATTAAAGTTTATAAAACCGTGTTTTTTTTTTTAATTTCTTTATTTTGTATTTTTATTCAAAAATATTAACCAAAGAAATGGTATAAAAGGATTTAATATGATTTTATATATTATTTTTTAATATTCCTAATTAAAATATTTGTTTTATTTGTTGAATACATTTTTAAATATTTACTATTCCTCAACCAAAATTGTAAGTTGATGTCTGCAATCAAAAAATTAAGTTACCTGTCTAATTTAGTTAGTTTTGAAAGAAATAAAAAAAATAAAAAAAACATAATTAAGTGCATAAAAATTATGCAAATGAATGCATATATGTTGGGCAAGAGTATATTTTTACATATAATTAAAAAAAATAAGAGCATATCAAGTGCATATTTAAAAGTTTTTAGATGCATAAATGCATATTATTTTAAGCTTTCTGAGTGCATACAAATCCGGACTAGCTATTACATTATATATAAATATTATAAGTTATTTATCTATCCGAAGGCTAGACACAAACAGCGTAGTTAAAATTCATTTTCAAAATTAGAGTCAAAAGCAACACTATTGCAATTTCTTAACATACGACTTAAAGACTCGTTAAAACTGTAAGACTGCGAGTGGAATGGTACATGAAAAGTAGTCATGGATCGAGCATTAAAGGCGGGAACTTTCCAGTTTACTCTTTCAAGTATCACAGGGCAACTTAACTTATTATTTACTAATTTAAATATGAAGGACACATCATTAAATGTACTTCTAGACATAAGAGAATGTAAACCTAATTCACGTCCTAAGCTATCAACTGAAACGTTAAATTCAAACTTAAGAACCAAGTGTCTTAAGAAGTTATATTGGACACGGTCCAAACGTTGAATCAGGTCACTTTGGTAAGGGTTCCAAATTATGGATCCATATTCAAGACCTGAATGAACAAGTGAACAATACAAGGCCTTCAGACAAATAATATTGTTGAAATCACAGAACTGTCGTCCAACAAATCGACAAAGCATACGCATGGCTTTTAAATAGATATAGGATATATGCTCATTAAATGATAGGTCATTACAAAGTATGATGCCAAGATCTTTAATGGAGGAAACTAACGTAATTGGATGATTGTCTAAGGAATATTTGTGGATTGAAGGGTTTTTACGTCTGGTAAACGATATTATGGCACATTTTTTCAATATTAATTTTTAGTTTGTTCGTTGAACACCAATTTGAAAATCTTACAAGATCAGATTGTAGTTTTTCACAGTCATTTACCGAATTAATCTTGATATACATTTTCAAATCATAAGCAAATAACGAAACTGTACAAAATTTGAATAAAAGTTTGACATCATTTATGAATAATAAAAAGAGCAAAGGTGATAAGTGGACGGTTTTCGGAAAAAGGGGCACTAGTCAAAAATGAAAAAAGCTACTTTTCAGGAGGAGCTTAAAACTTAATAAAATCTAATATTTATTATCTTTTTTTGTTCTGTTTTCACATTTCTTATAATTATATTTTTATAGATTTTTTAAAATATTTAAAAAAAATCAAAATAATGTTTTACTTTTAGTTTGATGACTTATGACTATCTGCATAACAAAATAACTGTAAAATGACTTGTGCCTTTTCTCTTATTTTGACTTGTGACCATTCGCTATTCAAAACAACTCCAACAATGACTTGTGCCCTTTCTCTTGTTTTGACTTGTGACTATTTGCTATTCAAAAATAATATAATATGACTGGATTTTAACTGTTTTTATAACTAAAGAAAACTTACTTTCCTGTCCTTTAGGCTTTCATACAAATTAATTAAAATGTTGTCAAATTATTAGTTTCCTAATGTTTTCTTCTTATTTTTAGACAATGGATGCTTTTTTATTCAATGAAAAACACAATATAGGTACTATAGTATTGTAAGACAAAAAATATATTTTTTTTTTATATTTTATTACAAAACCTTTAAAACAATAAAAAAATAATAATAATGAAACACTAATAGTGTATAAAATAAAATCTAACCCTTAAAACAATTTTAAAAAAGAATAACAAATTAACACTAGTAATGTATAATATAAAATAAATCTTTCTTTAATATTTTATTTTATTAGAAAACTGACCTCTTAAACAATTTAAAAAAAAAAGAATAATAATGTAATACTTGTAATGTATTATATAAATTAAAGATTTCCTTAATATTTTATTTTTAAAATAACCTTTTAAAAAATTAAAAAAAAAGAAAAACAATGTAGGTACCTAACACTAGTAATGTAGGTATAACATTAAATAAATTTTTCCTTAACATTTTATATTATTATAAAATCAACATTTTAAATAATATATAAAAAAATAATAACAATGTACCTAATGCTAGTAATGTATACCTAATATAGAATACATTTTATTTTACTATAAAAATAACCTTTAAAAAAATTTAAAAAAAAGAAAACCAATGTAGGTAACATTAGTAATGTAGGTATAACATAAAATAAATTTTTCTTTAACATTTTATTTCATTATAAAACATTTTAAAAAGAAAAACAATGTATTAGTTATTAGTAATGTAGAACATAAAATAAACTTTTATTTTTATTTTATTATAAATTATTATTCAATTTAAAAAAAAAAACACAGTATTATCAGTCTTCGTCATCTGAAATAATAGGATCATTAATACCTTTTTTTGTTTTTAAGTTTATGTAATATTGGTGAAACACTTCCGGTATCAATGGTAATAATGACAGAAGATCTTTTTTTTTTTCAGTGGTTATTGGTAACTCTTCGTTATATGTATTAGGCAAAATATTATTATTTGATACATTTCTACGGCACAAATCAAGACTTAAAAAATCTTCTTCTTCTGTTAAGGAGGTTTTGTAAAAAACTGTGTTTATTTTTCCTTTTATATACCTTAACCATTTAGTCTCTTGAAACACAAATTTATCTCCTACCATATTTTGTTTTGGCATTTTGTATTTAGTTTTTAAGAGGCTGCTGAAATTATAGAAATTACTTTGAATCATGTCAATCACTTCAAATTTTTTACCTCCTGCCCATCGAATCATTTGTGTCCAGTCATTTGGATGGTTTATTGAACCTGTGTACATTTTTCTTGCCTTCTCAATCCTAGCATGGTCCGAGTCACACTCCATCCTAGTATGACCCGGAACCATGAACTTATGATCAATTATTTTTATTGAATTACTTTGTTCCAAGTACCAGAGACACATTGCCATAAAAATACTATTTTTGTTTTGACCTGAGCAATAGTCACTGTACATTACAACGTGCTCTATATCTGGAGACATTTTTTTCACAAAATCAAAAACACAAGAACTTATATCACTTGCACCGTTTTTTGCAATGGGTTCACTCCAGATATAACATGAAGCCATAGAGGATATGATATTGTGGACTGTTAGGTTGTATGTCCACAACTGATGTTTGTAAAACACAACAGGAGACTCTAAGCTTGTTGTTGGAAGACACTGTTGAAGATCGAAAGCTAAAATACATTTTTTGTCTTTTGTTACACATGATGAATCGTTTTTTTTTTTTGAGGTGTATGCTTGTTCAGCTTGATTTTGGAGTGTGATCTGTTCAGACATGAGTTCGGTTTTCTGATCCACAGTAATATTAATGTTTGAAAGTTGAATATGAATTCTATCACAAGCTACCCACGTATCTTTCTTTGGATTTTTGGCTTTAAGTCCAGGGGCTTTAAAATATTTTTCATATATAGTACGACTTACAGGAGTTTGAGCATATTTTTTATATTCATCATAGGCAGCTTGTAAAGTAAAGAATGGTGGTAGATATTTTTTACTTGTTTCCTTTCGGCAGTAATGACTCTCATAGGTAGGGAGACTTTTTAAATGATCTTTAATAAACATTATTTCCTTATAACTTGTTTTATTTGCTGGTGCATATTCTAAGGGGCACAGATAATTGTCAAATATCTAACACTCACCTGTCATTGTACTGTCGTCACCCGCTAATTAATATTTTCACCTTCGTACTATATTTCTCCGACTATGCCTACTACCAACAAATCTAAATCTCCTGTGATAACAACTGGCTCGAAACCGGCTACTCGTTCTGGTACCCCTACAAATGGTGATCGTATGCAAGCCATTGCCGGAATGCAAGCATCGCAATCCTCACAATTCCGTGAACTTCAGGTGAGCTTGACATCGGTAACTAAGCAGTTGTCAGATTTAAAAAATGGTAACCTGTTACTTCGCAATGAAGTCTCCTCACTTGCAGCTCGTATTGCTATACTTGAAGCTGACCATATAGTACCTGTCAACGATGACTTGCCGTCCAAAGTCTTACGTGAAATCTCGGAAAGATATTCGTGTGATCTAAACGTTATTGCATATGATGTTCCTGAATCAAGTTCTTCTTCGCCCAGTCAGAGAATTATCGATGATACATCTGAACTCTCCAATGTTCTGTCCTCAATCAATACTACCTTACCTGTAGATGTCAAAGTAGTTCGTCTTGGGGGTCACCTTTCTAAGAAGCCACGCCCGTTAAAACTTATATTTAAATCTAAAGATGAGGCAGCCAACCTTCTACTAAAGTTCAGGCAATCAATCCGAAATGGTTGTAATATTTCAAATAATATCCGGCTGGTTCGGGATAAAACATCTTTGGAACGTCAACTTCTTCGCTCATCCCATGCTGAGCTTGAGCGTAGAAAGCATTCTGGTGAATTAAATCTTGTGGTGAAGTATATCAATGGTGTCCCGTCAGTTACAAAAATGCAGCCAAAAAACGACGTAACTGGCCGACGGTAGAAGATACCAAATCTACTTCAACTTCACTTTACTCAACAGCCAACATGCATGCCTCTTACCACTTAAATTGTACTATCTGTAAAAACGCTTTAGCATCTTCTGATAATTTTTTAACTGAATTTAAAAGTTTTGTTAATAAGTTTTCTACACATGAACCCTTAATCAATGTTGATACTAATGTTGATATTCAAATAAAATGTGTGTCCTCTGATTCTAATATTGTTTGTAATTCTCTAAAAACCTACTACCAGAATGTACGTGGCCTTTGAACTAAACTTAACACTCTCAGGTGCAACTTTATTTTATTTGATTCTTATGATATAATTATACTAACTGAATCTTGGCTCACGCCAGACATAGGTAATGCTGAACTAGGTTTCGTTGGGTTCCATATTTTCAGATTTGACAGGTGCTCACATACAAGTTTATCCACCCGTGGTGGTGGTGTCCTCATTGCAGTAAAATCTAACCTTAATGCTTCCTTAATCCTCAACCATTGCCTTAACGTAGAACAAGTATTTATAACTCTAATATTTTTTAAAACTAAATTCTTAATCGGTGCTGTTTATCTACCTCTTAACTCTTCTGCTGACGTATATGAACAACACTCACATACTGTTGAAAAATTAGTATCTGTATATTCTCCTTGTAACATAATTATTTGTGGCGATTAAAACATGCCAGGCATCGTTTGGTCACGTGATAACATTGGTCTCAAAATATTGGGGTGCTCCACACGGGCATCCACGCTCATTGGAGACTCGTTCTCTTTCCTAAACTTCTTCCAGATCAATTCTCATTATAATGCCCATGGTAGCCTGCTGGATTTAGTTTTTTCTAATTCGAGCGAACTTTTAATACGCAAGTCTAGTCTATCGTTAGTGAACTCTGATCCATACCATCCACCTTTGGATATCAATTATATGTTAGAACGTCCGCAGGGTATCAATAAACCTAGAAAGTTTAGAGATTTTAAAAATGTAGACTATGAACCTATAAATGAATTTTTATTATGTACAGACTGGGTATCAGAACTTTATAACCGTAGCACCAACGACGCCGCCTCTTTCTTTAATAGTAAGCTATCAGAGGCCATTGATATATTCATACCTGTCAAAACATTTCATGAACATAAATTCCCTCCCTGGGTATCTCTTGAACTTAAAAGACTAATTTTTCAAAAAAAGCGAGCCCATCTTACTTTTAAAAAATCAGGTCTATCGTTAGACTATAATATTTTCTCAGAACTGCAGGCAAAATGTAAATATCTTTCAAAGTCGAATTACCGCGCGTATATTGGAAAAACAGAAAGAGCATTGTCCAACTCTCCACGTAGTTTCTGGAAATATGTACGTGATCTTAAACAGCATCCTGAAATTCCAATTTCAGTACACTTTGGCGATCATTTGTCAAACAACCCTTCTGAATCTGCTAACCTTTTCTCAGACTATTTTAAATCAGTCTTCTGTTCTTCTACTCCTAACCAACCCCAATCACACAGCTCTAGTAGGCTGCCATTTGATCTCCCCTCAGACATCAACTTCTCACCAGAGGATATTCTTTCAATTCTGTCTACATTGTGCAATAAAACTTCCACCGGTCCGGATGCAATCCCGGCCCTTTTTCTTTTCAACTGTCGTTTGACTGTCTATATTCCGTTGTTCCTTTTGTTTAGAAAGTCTCTAGATGAAGGCACGTTCCCTGAAATCTGGAAAATCTGTTCTATAACCCCTGTTTTGAAATCTGGTGATGCTTCAGACGTCACTAATTACAGACCAATATCAATAATCCCACATATTGCCAAGGTATTTGAATCTGTCGTTTATCATTGCATTAAGCGTAGCCTTAATCATATATTGATTGATGAGCAGCATGGTTTCAGGCCAGGTAAATCTACCTGCACAAATGGTGTTTCCTTTCTATCGTACATTATTGAGAATATTGAGTCTGGTTCCCAAATAGACGTCATAATCACTGATTTTAAAAAGGCATTCGATAAGGTCAACCACGAGCTGCTTATTCGCGAATTAGAACGTCTAGGCCTTGGATATCCGTTGCTTGGATGGTTTAAATCTTACGTTATGGGTAGAAAACAATTCGTGAGAGTGGCTGGGGTATCATCCTGTGTAGTCGACATTCCATCAGGTGTTCCTCAAGGGGGGCACTTAAGTCCTCTGTTGTTCTCTCTTTTTATAAATTCTCTGTCCCAACACCTTAACAGGGCCAAGTGTTTTCTCTTTGCTGATGACATCAAACTATTTTTGAAAATTGACTCTACGGCTGACCAGGCTGTTCTACAGAGTGAGCTTAATCTGTTTTCTACTTGGGTAGATCGTCTTGGACTGGTACTCAATCTTGACAAATGTCATTCAATTACCTTCACTAAACCACGTTCATCTACCAATAGAACATACTCCATCAATGGCTTTCCGCTTAAACAAGTACTCCAAATTAAAGACCTCGGTATCCTTTATACGTCTTCTCTTTTATTTAACCAACACATTGATACAATAGTAGCACGTGCTCTTAAGGTTCTTGGATTTATTAAACGCAACACAAAACATTTCACATCAGTGAACTGTCTTCGTTCCCTCTACTATACGTTAGTGCGATCAATTCTCGAGTATGGAGTTGTGGTATGGCACCCATACCTTGCACAATACCAGCATAAGCTAGAGAAGGTACAAAATCGATTCCTAAGCTACTTAGCATTTGTGACTAAAACTGATGTGTCCCCCCATGACTATGTCCAACTACGTAATATGTTTAATATCCCTTCTCTCTCTTCTCGCCGCACCGATATAGATGTACACTTTTTAACTTCCCTTCTAAATGGTACTCTCGACGCACCTAATTTACTTGCTGAAATTCCATTCAAAGTTCCTAACCGTGGAACACGAAACCTAGACCAGTTTTATATTCCCCACCACTCTACTGCCTATGGTTACAATCATCCACTTCACAGAATGCTAAGAGTCGCTAACCTAAATGTGCCCTAGTTGTTTTGTCTGCGTTCTAAGGCTGATTTTGTTATTTGTACGCTCTAGTTGTTGTTATAGAGTTCTTATACTTTATTAATGTTAATTTTTAATTTAATTGTTACTACCTACATAATATGTACTATTGTTAACTGCCGATTGGCGTAAAATATATATAAAATAAAAAAATATACAACTGACAATAATTAAATGACATTTTGGGCCCCACAGTTTTAATAAATACACCAACTATTTCACTTTCATATTGAACAAGATACTGAAGTTGAAAATCTATCATTATTTCAACAACTTATAGTGTATACAGACAAAAAAAAATAAAAAATTAATAATAAAACACACATATCATTGTAAAACCAATAGGTGCGCATTTTGATAAATATATAAAATAAGCGTATTTAAGTAATTAAAAAGTATCTGAATACTTGAGCTTAAGTAACTATCCGATTGGTGTAACCTGTGGCTACATTTAAGTGACCGAAACCTTCTGGAAATCCAAAGTTTGGAAATGATGTGGTAAAAATAGGATTAATAAGTTAAATAAGTTAAATCATCATCTTTATTTTCCAAGGTATTGCCTTTGGTCATTAACAAATTATCAAATTAACAACAAAATAATAAATAATTTATATAACATCTATAAGTACTTTACTGGTAATAATCTTCAGTCACATATCAATTATTTATTAGGTAACTACTCTTACTAATCTTAGGTTTGGGAACGTGGCAGGTAATATATTATATTTACAAATAAATTGGTATTTTAATTACTGATTTTTAGTCTCTAGGACACTGACAAGCCTAGCTAAAAGATTTATAGCCTCCTGTTTCTATTCCATTTTCTCCTTATGCGTCTTTTCTCTGTTTTCTTCGCATACTTTCCTATTTTCCTCAATCGCTAATAGCACTTTATCGACCGGAGATGCATAGTTGGATTTTTTTTTCGGAAGTTCACAATGAGGACTTATATCAGAAGCGGGAGAATTGTCCACTTCAGGTTGGTCCCTTTTCCCCGTTGATGAAACAGTTGCTATGGGGGTAATGTAGGGTTTCACCCCTAACAAGCCATCCATAATTTCAAAATATGGCCAAGTTCTGGGGCCATTTCCAGACTTACCGTTATGGTCCTTGATTGATTTGTAAGTCCTCTTTAGACCTCCAAATTTTGACTGGCATTGAGGACCAGTTACACTGTATGTATTTTTCACCAACTCATCTGCTATTGATTGCCAAATCTTCTTTTGTGGAATCCGCCCTGAACAAAAGTTGTCTGCCGTTTTCCTGTATTCCTCAATCAGTAGTAATATGGCAGTGATCGCGCCGGGAACGAAAACAATAATAGTCCGTGTGCCCGGTCGCCAATGCTTGTACGCAACGTTCACACACCGACCTACCTGTGTATTTGTGTATATATGTATAGCGACTCAAAGGAGGTGGACGGGGTCGCCGAGCAAAACCAGAGAGTGCTAGTGTGTGGTGGGTGTGTGAGTGTGTATATGTTAGGGTGTGTAAGCTTATAAAATATTGACAAAAGGTAACTCTAGAAAATAATGGGTAACACGGTTGCTGGTAAAAGGTTGATGTTGCTGTATAATTCACAATAATAATAAATTCACAAAAATATAGAAATCACAGCAACACTACAATATAATAATATAGATAATAATATACGGCCCTTTTGACCTAACTAAATAATTGAAGATACAAATATAATGATAATAATATAATAATAATAATTATTGTACGGCCCTTATGGCACGACAGAATAGAAAAATAATAGTAACAAAAATATAATAAATAATATAATAAAATAACTCACAGATATGACGGTGCTCGGCTGGCCAGCTGCTACCTATCCTATGGTATAAATGTATAATAATAATAATGCACAACACACCGTATATAAATTAATAATTAATTGACAGCAATATTATACACTGGCGACTATCTCGCCTTACAATAAAATAAAATAAAAAAAAAATAAATACCGTGACAATTCGCGCCCGCACAAAGTATAATAATTAATAATTTGGCAATTCGTGCCCTTACAAAATATATAATAATTTACGTGGCGATTCGCGCCTGCACAGTATAATAATTAATAATTTGGCAATTCGTGCCCTTTTTTATAATATAGGTATAATAATATCATTCGCTACGGTGTTCGCTCACGACGACGGACGGAGGAAGACAAGACTATTATAATGGCGGCCGTGTTAAATAATAATCGCGCAGACAGTGCGGCAGCGACGATAATCTACATATTAGATAATAACTCACAAACACATAATTAATACAAAAATATACAATATAAAAATAAAACAATATAATAATGTGTGTGTGCGTGTGAGTGTATCAGTCGGTGTGGACGTACCGTTATTTGCTATCTCCGGCGCGAACATTCTCCCCCCCGTTGAAAAATCTATTTTTCAACAGACTCTTCTGAATCAATTGGAAGCTTGCAGAGTTTTGCTACTGGACGACGAGTCTCTGAACCATTTGCCATGTGTATGGTTACTACTCTAGTTCTACCATCTGATCCCGGATGCACCTGCACTATACGAGCTAACTTCCATTTCATCGGTGCGGTATTATCCTCTTTGACTATAACAATGTCATTCACCTTTAACGGTTCAGCTCCTGATGTCCACTTGCCTCTAGTCTGTAGCTGCGGCAGATACTCATCGTGCCACCTTTTCCAAAAATCTTGCATAAGAAATTGCACGAACCTCCATCGACGTAGTCCATTTCCTTGCTCTTGAGATAAATCTGGTTCCGGATGCCTAAGCATTGGTCCCCCTATAAGGAAATGGGCTGGCGTCAGTGGTTGCAGGTCATTCGGATCATTGCTCATAGGTGTGAGAGGCCGTGAATTGAGACATGCTTCAATTTGGCATAATAAAGTTTGTAGCTCAATAAGTGTCAGCTTGGTTTCCTTCAGAACACGTGTTAGATGATGTTTGGCACTCCTTACTGCGCTTTCCCAAAGCCCTCCAAAATGGGGCGCTGAAGGTGGATTGAAGCGCCATGTTATACCTTCCTCAACTGAAGCACCTTCAATATTTTTGAGATAGGCTGCTAGCTCTCTTTGGGCACCGACGAAATTTGTCCCATTATCACTCCATATTTCTGCTGGTTTTCCTCTACGAGACATGAATCTTCTAAGTGTTGCGATAAATGAGTTGCTTGTTAGGTCTTCTACCACCTCAATATGTATAGCCTTGGTGGAAAAACAAATAAAAATCGCTATCCAAGCTTTCATGTTTGCTCTACCACGAACGCCACTTCTTATAGTTAGGGGTCCGGCCAAATCTACTCCTGTTATAGTGAATGGTCGAGAACACTGTACCCTCTGCTGCGGCAGTGGAGCCATCAAGGGAATTTGAAAAGTTGGTTTGGCTCTGGTGCATTGGACACAATGTAGTATAGTTGAACGTGCTACTAATCTACCCTTAAGTGGCCAGTACAAATTGCGAATCTCTGAAAGCAGAAGTTGTGGTCCGCAGTGAAGCAATTTCTGATGATGATTTTTGAAAATTAACCTAGTGACTTTATGGTTATATGGCAGCACTACTGGGTGTATTTGTTCACTTCTTAAATTTGAATTTTGTAAACGACCTCCAACTAAGATTAACCCATCCTTCAGAAATGGATTAAGAGTCTTCAGCGGGCTGTTTCGTGCAATGTCTCTTCCCAAGCTCAGTTGTTTCAATTCGTCATGAAATGCATCGTTTTGTGCTCTTTTCAAAATTATAACTTCAGCTGATTTGATCTCCTTTAACGACAGGAATCCTCGCACTTGTATTGATCTCTTGTTTTTGATATAGTTGGAAAAACGTGACAGCCAGGCAACCGCGCGAACAAGTGATCGCCAATTCGAATATGCGTTGATAATGTCCATTGACCCCTCGATTGCAACCAAAACCAGTTTGACTGGGCGTTGTTCTGGGAGTTCATCGCATGGTGTTAATTTAATTGCTGGATGTGACCATTCAGTTTCAGGTAAGCAGAGATATGATGGGCCGTTCCACCACATCACACATCGTGCGAGCTCTTGTGCGTCGATCCCACGGGATATTATATCTGCTGGGTTATCCTTGGTGTTTATATATTGCCACTGAGATGCATCTGTTTCTTCTAATATTTGCTCCACCCTGTTGGCCACATACGTCTTGAGTCTACTTGATTCACTATTCAACCAACCAAGCACCACCATGGAATCAGACCAAAGTTTAAACTGCCTTACATCTATTCCCCAAGACTGTGATATCCTCATAGACAATTGAACGAGTAATAGCGCCGCACTTAGCTCTAGACGTGGGATGGTGGCACTTTTTAATGGAGCTACTCTTGTTTTTGAACAGAGAAGTCTTGATTGCCATTGATCTTCTTGATCCAGATATCGTACGTAGACGCATGCACCGTAAGCCTCAATTGAGGCATCACAAAATCCATGTAGTTCAAACATATCAACCGATCCGGGCTTAGCCTTCCTTGGGATTGACAAATCCTTTAAATCTTCAATCTGAGTGTAATACTGTTGCCATCTTTGCCTTATGTCATCCTGGAGTGGCGTATCCCAATCTATTTTAAGCTGCCACAACTGCTGGATGAATATTTTTCCCTTTATTAGTACTGGAGCCAGAAATCCAAGCGGATCAAACACCTTGTTCAGGTCCGAAAGCAATGTTCTTTTGGTTACCTTATCAATGTCCATCGTTCTAGTGACGTAGAATCGGAAATCATCTGCGTATGGCGTCCAACTTAGACCTAAAGATTTTATGGTTTCGTCGTCTCCTATATCTAGTGTGAACAAGGGATCTCTGACGTCTCTTCCGATCTGTTTTAAAACTTGAGAGGAGTTGGAACACCATTTACGAAGTGGTAGCCTTGCAGAATCTAAAATTGAAATAATCTCTTTATGCAACTGTACACATTCCTCTTGAGTTTCACCCCCGGTCATGAGATCATCCATGTAAAAATCTCGTATTATGGTCTCAGAGGCACGTGGGAATTGTTTTTCCATGTCTTGAGCAAGCGATACTAGGCACTGAGTACTCATAAATGAGGCTGGGGTGGTACCATACGTTACAGTGACTAGCTGATATGTGCGCAGTGCTTCACTTGGATTGCTGCGCCAGAGAATCCTTTGCAAGTCCCAATCCTGCTCGGCCACAGAAATTTGTCGAAACATCTTTTCAATGTCCGCTGTAATGACATACTGATGCTTCCGAAATCTAGTGAGTATAGAGAAGATATCATCTTGTGTTGTGGGTCCTCGCATTAGAACGTCGTTGAGGGACAGTCCAGTTGTTGTCTTAGCTGACGCATCAAAAACTATCCTTGTCTTTGTAGTTAGACTCGAACTCTTAAATACAGCATGATGTGGTAAATAGAATGAACGCTCAGGAATACTTGTTTCAACCGGAACCAAACGCATGTGACCCATTGCTAAATATTCCTTCATAAAATCTAGGTACGCCGTCCGTAAAGTTGAATCCCGTTGTAATCGTCCTTCAATATTCATGAATCTAGAAGTAGCCATATTGATACTCTGTCCCAGATTACGAATTTCCGATTTCACTGGTAGCTGTAACACAAACCTACCTTCGTGATTCCTTGTAACCGTATTTTGAAAATGTTGCAGAGCTTGCTTATCTTCGTTTGCACGTTGGTTTGCCTTGGATAGCCGGCCATAGTTCTTGTCTTCTACAAATCCTTGATCTTTACCCCAGTCCTCCGAAGACTTACCAACACTGAGCAAACAGGTTGATTGGATTCCTCCCGTAACCAACCAACCAAGTTTACTTGCTTGTAAACAAAGCGTTCCTGACGCCAGTGGGGTACGCTCTGCTTCCATTAGCTCAAAAAAAATGCCACATCCAATCAACAGATCGATCGATCCTGATTCGCAGAACGATGGATCAGCCAGTAATGATGTATATTCCCTTGGAATTTGCCATCCCCCCTGGGGTGTCTTCACTGAGGGCAATTCCTCAACAATGACTGGCAAGACATAACAGTTTATGTGAAAACCGAAGTTTTTGACGCAAGATTTCAGGTACATGTCTATACTATTCGTGGATTGAGTCGTACTGGCACCAATGCCGCTTATGGGCATTATCGTCCCCTTGGATGGTAATTGTAGCTGCCTTGCAAACTTTTTTGAAATGAAATTTACCTGAGAGCCACTATCCAAAACAGCCCGACACTTACGGTATATACCGAGGCTATCCCTGATTGCCACCATTGCAGTGGCCAAGAACACATGCGCAATTTCTTTGGGTTTTTGCAACGACATCATACTTTTAGCTCCGGTTGTTTGCGTAATTGGCTGTGCAGACACGGAATTATTATTTGAACGCGTGTCTTGTTCTGGCTGCTCCTCGTGATCCCTTTCAAAATGTAATATTGTATTGTGCTTGCGCTTACATTTCCTACAAGAATAATTGGATTTACAACTATCAGCAGTATGAAAGGGAGCTAGGCAATTAAAACACAATCTATTATCTCTAACTAAATCTATTCTATCAGATATCTTCATTATTTTGAATTTTTCACACGTGTATAACCTGTGAACTTCCTTGCAACATGGGCAGGGCCAAGATGGTTTTACACCTGCTGTTATTAACGCCTTCCTCGATGTAACTGAAGTCACCTGCCTTTTTGCGTTTGATCCTTTTAGATCTCCGCTTGCCTCCAAGACGTAGGACTCTGACGTTTCTAAGGCTACACACCGGCTTGCTAAAAAGGCTTCTAGATCAATATATTTCGGTAGCTCAGAATTTCTTTGGCGGAGTTGCCAGCCATGAGCCGTAGCTTTGTCCAATCGACTAACTACAATGGTAACAAGCCACGCGTCCCACTGCTCGACTGGTTGTCCCATTGCCTTTAGCGCCGCTACATGGGTACACACGGTAGAGTACAAATCTTGTAACGATTGGGCTGCAGCTTCCTCCACCCTTGGACAGTCCAAAATCGAGCGAATATGAGATTGTATCACCAGGCTGGGATTATCGTACCGATGAATCAGTTGTTCAATTATGACATCGTAGTTAGCATCACTAATAGGTATGGATCGAACTAAATCTAAGGCTGCTCCTTCTAAACAGGACCTTAAGTGAAAGAATTTTTGCGCAGGTGAATAATCCTCATCATTGTGAACCAGAGCCTTAAATATATCAAAAAATGATGGCCAATCCTGGATATTTCCGTTGAATTTAGGAAGGGGTATCGGTGCTAATTGAGTTCGATGATTACGCGTAACTGCGAATGAGGAGTGAGCTAAACCGTTGGCGGTGTGGGACTTTTCAAGATTAATAAGCTCTTGGATTTGGGATCTTATAGAGAAATAGTCTATCTCGAACTTGTCTCTCTCTGCCTCGGCCTCATTCACATCATTCTCATCTAACGTCAATAATTCTATTTGCGATTGTATATCGTCAAACTTCTTATTGATAGTTGGTAGTGCTTCTTGACGGAATTCAAGTAACGACAACGCTTGATCTCTGGGATTAAAGCTGGTCACAAACGTTCGAACTCGGGTTAAGGCTGCCTTAATAACTGCTCGTTTCTTTTTCATATCAGCTAATGATATTTGGTCACTTTCATTCCCCATAATGATTTTTCTTTTTAATACAAAAAAAAATACGTTTATTCTGTCTAATTTGATCTATCTTATTACTACCTGAATATGTAGTACTACAATAATCTTATGTGCTATACGACGTGTAATAAAGAATAACAATATAAATCCTAACTCGACGATAGAACAAATTATTTCGTAATACGAGATAGCAATAAAATGATAATTGTTTATAGCTGTCCAATATTTTTATTGACTTTATAATAATATTATCTGTACGCGCAACGAACTGGGTATCTGTGTACAGTACAATGATAGTAAACGCCGCAATTCAATTAGTGATTATTATATTCATAACCAGCCGCGCACGTCTATAATAATTTCATGTATAAATAACTGTTCCGTGACTATTAGATAGGTACAACGCACTGTCGCGGATCACGTCGAGGTCACCAAAATGATCGCGCCGGGAACGAAAACAATAATAGTCCGTGTGCCCGGTCGCCAATGCTTGTACGCAACGTTCACACACCGACCTACCTGTGTATTTGTGTATATATGTATAGCGACTCAAAGGAGGTGGACGGGGTCGCCGAGCAAAACCAGAGAGTGCTAGTGTGTGGTGGGTGTGTGAGTGTGTATATGTTAGGGTGTGTAAGCTTATAAAATATTGACAAAAGGTAACTCTAGAAAATAATGGGTAACACGGTTGCTGGTAAAAGGTTGATGTTGCTGTATAATTCACAATAATAATAAATTCACAAAAATATAGAAATCACAGCAACACTACAATATAATAATATAGATAATAATATACGGCCCTTTTGACCTAACTAAATAATTGAAGATACAAATATAATGATAATAATATAATAATAATAATTATTGTACGGCCCTTATGGCACGACAGAATAGAAAAATAATAGTAACAAAAATATAATAAATAATATAATAAAATAACTCACAGATATGACGGTGCTCGGCTGGCCAGCTGCTACCTATCCTATGGTATAAATGTATAATAATAATAATGCACAACACACCGTATATAAATTAATAATTAATTGACAGCAATATTATACACTGGCGACTATCTCGCCTTACAATAAAATAAAATAAAAAAAAAATAAATACCGTGACAATTCGCGCCCGCACAAAGTATAATAATTAATAATTTGGCAATTCGTGCCCTTACAAAATATATAATAATTTACGTGGCGATTCGCGCCTGCACAGTATAATAATTAATAATTTGGCAATTCGTGCCCTTTTTTATAATATAGGTATAATAATATCATTCGCTACGGTGTTCGCTCACGACGACGGACGGAGGAAGACAAGACTATTATAATGGCGGCCGTGTTAAATAATAATCGCGCAGACAGTGCGGCAGCGACGATAATCTACATATTAGATAATAACTCACAAACACATAATTAATACAAAAATATACAATATAAAAATAAAACAATATAATAATATGTGTGTGCGTGTGAGTGTATCGGTCGGTGTGGACGTACCGTTATTTGCTATCTCCGGCGCGAACAGGCAGCATGAGGCCATTTAAATAAACTTGCATCATCCTGTTGCTGTTGTTCTATCTGCTGCGGTTGCAGTTGTTCTGTCTGCTGCTGCTTGCATTTGTTTAACATTTGAGCAGCAAATGCCATATCTGAATAAAAAAATAATCGAAAATTATCGATTAATAAAAATATCAAAACTGCTATGCAAGGTAATAAAAAAAATATTAGATGGAACAATAAAGAAAAGTCTGCTTTTAATTATTCGCCAATTGTAGATTACAAAAATAGTAGACACATTAAAATTGGACTCATGTGTAATTTTTGTGATGCTTTAAAATGGTCTGCGGAATCTCCAGGACTGTGCTGTTGGAACGGTAAAATTAAATTAAAATATATTGAAGATCCACCAGAACCGTTACGTAGTCTTATTTTTGGTGAAAATATTACAAAATCTAAATCTTTTTTGACTGCAATAAAAAAATATAATTGTGCGTTTCAAATGACCTCTTTTAGAGGAAAACAAATTTTACATGATAAATTTACGCCAACTTTTAACCCTTTAGTGGGCACAGAAAAAAATGTCATTAGATTATTACGAAATTTTCAGAGTTAATTCATGGTTAGACTACAAAATTTGGAAAATTATTTAAAATTTTTTTTTTTTATTCCAAGTAGTTGAAAATGAACGGGAAATAATTTCCCAATGACCATCTCCGACAACCATCCTGGACATAGGTTTTTTTTTTGGGGATACAATTAATTGATGCGATATAAAAAAAAATATATATAATATATATAATAAATAAGATTATATATTATATTTTATAAAATTTTGATTCAAATCACTTTGTATAAAATGACAATTTATATTAAAATTAAAACAATAAATAAATGTATATAATTATGAATTTCCTTTTAGAAATAAACAAACAATATATTTAATAAATGATACAGCCTTTTGTTTCAAATCACAATGTATAATATCTACTTGATAATACAACTTAAGTTCAAACAATAAAATAAATATATAAAATTATAACATATTCTTTGTAGAAATAAACAATATTTAAATACATAATAAATGATACAGCCTTTGCAATCACATTGTATAATATCTACTCGATAAAATTATAGTATAATAATAATTAATATACTGTATAAATGTATGAAATTACAACATATATTTTAGAAATAAACAATATATAATAAATTAGAAAATAATAAAAAAAAAACTAATTATAGAAGTTTCTTAAAAATGAATTTTTATACTTTTTAGCAAGGTATTTTAAAATTAATAGGAATCAAAAAAATAAAATTAACATAATTATATCTTTTAATATTTATATTCAGTCTTTTGAATTTAAGTACATTAATAATATAGAATAAACTATGGATAATAGTATTTTTGGTAATAAATAATTTATTCACCTATTGTTTGGCAATTTATGGTAAGGTGCAAAACAATCCTTACACAAACATATTTTACATGTTTCACATAAAATATTGGACCTTTTTTCTTTATTTTTACTGCATAATGCACAACGTCTGTATTTATCAATTTTTACTGCTAAATGTAGTCCAGGAATTAAAAAGTTTGATGGACTTGAAATAGTTTGTTTCGAATTTTTAACACCGGGAGAAATAGTTGGTCGTTGACGGGAAGAAAAGTTTCCAATAAGCTGATCAGTGAGAGTAGATCTAAATTCCAAATGGGACATGGGTTTTTTTCTGTTATTGTTACAACTTGTCTTATATAGCAAAAATGAGTTTACAATTGATGTGTCTAACATATAATAAAATAATTTTAGCCACCAACGCCTAGATTTTTGAGCAACACTGTATGTAGCCATGTATTGATCAAATCGATCTACGCCACCCATAAATTTATTGTAATCCGCAATGCTTTTGGGACATTCTATGGGTATCCTCTCACCTTTGCTATTTCTTCGATTTACCACTTCGGTAGATGAACCATTATGCATGTTACTAATAACTGTAACCGGTTTTTTACCTCTATCTTTCCATCGACAAACACTTATATCTCCACTTTGGGCAAATTCTATTTCTCCAGGTTTGTAAAGTGAATCTTTTTTCATTAGGTGCTTAGGGTAAAATTTTTTATTCACAAAAAATGTACCACAACCAAACAAGTCATTACCCAAAAGAGTTTTCATAAGTGGAATACTGGTGAAAAAATTACCAAAATACAAACAATAAAATTTTTTTTCATAATTTTTACTAAGTTCTAAAACTACATTTTCACCTAGTCCTAATTCAGGTTTGTTAGATTTTTTTTTACCAGTATATACATCAAAACTCAGTAAGTAACCAGTAGCAGAATCAGTCATGGCCCAAATTTTAAATCCTCTTTTAATTGGCTTTAGAGGCATATATTGCTTCATACATGATCTTCCTGTAAACGCAACCATACTCTCATCAATAGCTAAATTTTGAAATGGACAGTATAGAGATTGATAAATATTATTAAGGTGGTCAATAACTGGTCTTATTTTAAATAATTTGTCAAAGTTTTCAGCTGAACGAGGAAGCATTTTTAAATTATCATTTAAATGGACATAACGTAATAATTTTAAGAATCTTTTTAGTGGCATGGTATTGGCTACTCTAGGACAGAAAAAATTTTGATTTGTTGACCAATATAGTCGAATGCTCGGTACATAGTGGTAACCCATAAATATTAAAATCCCAATAAAAGCTCGAATTTCTTCAGCAGAGGTATCTAAAATTGCATGTTTCTGAATATCATATACATTTGATTCTAAAACTATAATGTCTACTATAGGTGAAAATATTGATTCCCAAATATCAAGGATTGACTTTTTATAATATAATGGATCAATAGGACCTTGTGTTTCATTGAATGAAGCATTACTAAATTTTTCAGGTATTTTACCAGTTTTACAAAAATCAAAGACAGGATATTGATCATCTTCAATTAATTCACTGTCAGAAGAGTCAGAATCATCATCATGTGATAATAATCTTGATGGGACAAAAGTTTTGTCTGTATTCATATCATCGATAACATCAAATGTATCCCAATCTGTATAATTGGTAGCCATATCTATAGGTGAAGATATGAGTGGTGATTGAATACAATCTGAAAAGTTAATGAAAATCTAAAATAAATAATTATAATTTATAGGTGTATGAAAATGTATATTATAACCATAAAGGTTTTTACATATTAATAATAATAATAATAATAATTATTGTTTACCTGATAATGAATCAGTATTAATTGATTCAACTTCATTTGAATTTGTAATTGGTAAACACATGGATGAGTGTTTTTGAGATCTTAACTTTCTTTTTTGACCTATAAGTATAATTCATTTTAATGTGCATATTGTAATTTTTTTAAAATAAAATTAATAGATTAGTATTTACACACTATGCAATTTAAACAAAAACTATCTAATATAGGTATAATATACTCAATATATGTAATAAAATAGTATATTAGTATTATATAAGCAATAATAGACAATACAAATATATTATGTATTATAATATACATATTAATATTGTATACATAATATATGGTAGGAGGTTTTAATTAAAAATTTAAAATAATCCATTAATCATTAATCATTTTATTGAATTAAAATAAATGTTATAACATTTTTAATTAAAACTACCTAATACATTATTATTAAGACAATATAAGCATTAAAGTATATAATAAACATTATAAATATGTAATATATAGTATAATATAATAAACCTATTCAGTATTCTTTATATTATATTAAGTAGGAAGTTTTTAATTAATATTAAAAATAATCTATCATTTATAACCATTTTATTGGATTAAAATTAATGGTTTAAAATTGTTTAATATATTACCTGTAATTGAATGAAGATTGCTGGGTTCATTATTTTCTAAATCTGAAAATGGTTCACTGATGGAATTTAAAACTTCTATGCCCTCTATGGATACAGCTAGAGATGAAACTGATGAAAAAAAAAATTAAATAAGATTTCAATTTTAAAAATATCTAAATATGAATAATTAATTGAATATTTTCACAAAATATGTACTCAATATTCATACTTGATGATGATTGTGATACTGGTAGCACATCTTCTGCATCGGAATCACCTCCTATATCAGAGTCAAATGCCATTTCATCAGTAATTTTGTCTAGTTCCAACAAAATGTCTTCATCGTTCAGCATCTAAGAAAAATATATTCATATTATCTTCAATATTAAGTTAGTGCATATTTTATCGCACCAAAACTGTATATATTATATTTATATATATAATAAATATCTTAAATTTACTTACTTTGAGAGTTTTTCTTTAATTTTGAAGCAAGAAAAACATTTTTTATTTGGAGACTGAGAAAAAAACGACAGTTCAAAATCTGACTTTAATAAACATAACGCGGCAACCAATGATAATACACACGAACTGATAACACGAAATGAACGCCAAAGACGTCTTATATATTAATGACCAATCACCAAACGTATTTCATTCGATTTCAAATTATTGTAAGCGTTATAAAAAAAAATAATAATAATAATGAAAGTGTATTGTGCCCCCAGTGGTCACTGGCATAATAATTTCCCGTTTTTTCTTTGAATGTTTATAATATGACATTATTTGATAATAGATGATTATAAAAATCAATATAGATTACAAAATACATAATGAAACTAAATATATCTGTGGGATATCATTTCCCACTGATCACAGGACAACATAATTTGTTTTAGGTAATGGGAAATTATTTCCCTATGACCTATAAAGGGTTAAGATACAAGGGCAAATATACCATACTGCAGGCAGTTTATTCCCCGTGCATTCAAGTGAACCAAAGTTTTTACAAATATACTTTGTACGCAATGACAATTCCGAAGCTGAATTTAGGCATAAAAATATTCCTAACCTTGACCCCATAATTGTAATCGAGTTACAAAAAAAGCTTAATTTACATAACAATCTTATAATAAATTTTAAGGCTGCTATAGATTCACATGAATACGACAATATGTAAAACTTAAATATAGTTATACATGCAGAACGAGTAACCTATGGCAATCATCCTGGACGTTTTAATGCACCTTCAGTTAATGAAGTCAGTATCGTAATAGGCGGTCAACAATTCGAAAAGCGTGATATATAAAAAAAAACTATAGTTCTTAATGGTCGAAATAATACGCTGAAACGTATAAATGAATTACATAGATCATATGATGTCCTACAATATCCTCTCATGTTCTGTCGTGGTGAGGACGGATACAACATCGCTATTTCAAAATTTGATCCCATGAAAAATCAAGCAGATAAAAAAAAAATGTCAGCATGTAGCTTTTATTCGTATAAAATCATGATACGGAAAAATAATAGCAACTATTTACATTATTTTCGGCAGTTATTTAACATGTATTTGGTAGACATGTACGCGAAAATTGAGACAGAACGTCTAAATTGTATTCGCTATTGTTACGTGGTACCCAATGAAAAACGGTACCTATCGTACTCTTGGAGATGTTATGAGTTGAAATAATACAGTAGACAATTGAATAAGTTTTAAACACTTTTAATTTAATCCACTTTACAATAACGACAGGGCAAAAATTACAAATGATAACTTAGTCACGAAGAACAATATCAAGACAGAACTCCGAAGGGCTGGTACCTACTGATAGCTAGACACATCTAATTTTCTGTGTGTATCCGGGGTTGTTATATAGTCCTCCTTGTGCCCGTGAGTGGGATTGTTATTGCTGTGTGATATGTATGTTCAGCATGCAACGATGATCGTATGGCCTACTCCGAGAAAAGCTGACTGTTGTGGAAATATGCGCTGTACGCATATTTAGACTGGTCATGTTAATGAGGGCGAATCCTGTTAGGTATTGTTTAATTTGTACGGCAAATCCTGTTATTATTTAATTTGTACGGCAAATCCTGTTATTATTTAATATTTCTTATGATATGTTTCTGACTAATACATTACATTTCATTATACATTTATGTAATAATGGATATGAGCATTTTACAATTAATAATGGTTTACATTTGAAGATTAGAGACGTGTGACATAATATAATAAAAATATGTATGTGAATATATGTGTATTTGTGTGTGTTAAAATATTAATATAGATATATATTTTATTTACGTATTCATTTACATTTGCGTATACAACCAATTTATGTATTATATAGAATATTATTTATTAACAATTTATTAATTGATTATAATTATACATGTTACCAGAATATGGTATGATTTTAATAACAATAAAATTACTTATTCTATGGTTAGTTATTTTTATATAAAATATATTATTGTGTGTTTTTGGAAGACCTTAGGTTGGGGCCACACGAGTGCATAATGTACGTCGTAACGCACGTTAATTTTGACGTCCGTTGTAGAATTATATTGATATATATAGATAGGGCCACACTAACGACGTGCGTCAAAACGTACGTGCGTATGAACGGACGTTGATTTTTGCCTCTGCGTATTATGCTACAACGCACGTCGAAACATGTCTACGCACGTTGTAGAAATGTATTGTTTTGAACTTGAATGGCCATATGGACGCACAATTATCTGGACGTCATAACATTTTGTTGGTTTTCAAGTGTGTTATATCAAGTTTGTTTAAATTCAAATTCAAAAATTATTTATAAGTCTCTATGTTTGAAATTGCTTTGTCTTTACTATCAAATTTTAACGAAGAAAATGAAGCACAACAAAAATTAATTTGTAAGTATTTTGTTCATATTTTATTTCTTGATATTTACTTATAAATTTAGTGTAATATTAAGTACAATATTTCAAATGAATTTCTTAAATATTGTTTAACATTTTTATTGGATAATAATGAAATGATAATTATATATCTATTTGAAAAAAATATATAATTAAAAAAAATATTATTCAAATATATATATATAATTTATACTTATCTAGTATGGATTTATAACTCATACAAAAAAAAAACTATTGTTTGGTATCTATCAACTATATTTAATCCATCTGCCAAGATAACTGTCCTTCGTTACTCATAAAATAATTTGACAACGCCTCACGGTATCGATTTTGATTTCTGTTCGTAGTTATGTTTTCAATGTCACTGAAATCTTCTAGGCCATTGATTGTTAGGGTATCATCATAAATAAAGCCATCTCTATCGCATACAAAATTATGCAAGACGCAACAACATTTAACTATATCTACTGCAAAGTCGACTTTAACATCGATAGGTCTATGAAGTATACGCCACTTATTAGACAGGATACCAAAAGTACATTCTACATATCGTCTAGCACGTGTAAGACGATAGTTAAAAACCTTTTTTTTAACGGGCAAATGAGTTCCTGAATACGGTCGAAGCAAATGTTTATCTATTCCAAATGCTTCATCGCCAACAAAAGCATAAGGTAGCGAGATGTCTATTCCGGGAATTGTATTACTTGGTGTTGGTGCGGGAATGTTAAGACAATTTTTTTCCAATTTTTCCCAAAGTAATGAATTTCTAAAAATTGTAGAATCTTTCCCAAAAGAGCCTATATCTACGTAAATAAATCTGTAATTTGCATCGGCAATGGCAAGCAGTCCTATAGAAAAAATATGTTTGTAATTCATATACAAAGATCCACTCCATTCTGGTTTGATGACGCGAATATGTTTTCCGTCGACTGCTCCTATACAATTGGGAAAATTTGCTCGGGTTTTAAATTCTTCTGAAATTGTAATCCATGTATTTTCATCAAGGACGGGAATACATTTTTCTTTCAAGATGCACCAATTAATACTTCTGCACACTGTTCTAACTATCTCACTAGCAGTACTTTTCCCAATCCTAAAATTGTAATGCAGTTCTTTTAAACTACAACCTGTAGCAAGATACCTATAATAATAATAATAATAATTTACTTAGGTAAATATTAATAATTGATACAAATTGTATTTATTATAACGTTATTAAATACACTAAAAAAAAATAGAAATGTTTTTTCATTGTATTTCGAATAGGAATATTTAATAAAAATATTATAGGTGCCCTATGAAAATAATTTATTATTAAATGCTAAATAATTTTATTTTTTTATAATTTTTATTTAGTGCAAGATATAGTGGCAAAGTAGAGAATAATCCGTGATAATTATGCAAGAAACTTAAAAAAAATTGGAGAAAACTCAAAATCTGGTTCAGGAGCTAAAAAAATTAGATTAGGTATACATTTATGCAGAGCAATTATCATTCTTGGGTAAAACCAAAGAATTACGAAACACTGAATCTAATTTTGATCATGTAGCCACTGTTGAAGAAGAAATTAATAGTATTGATGAAAATGAGCAAGCTAGAGACGAAGATGGGTCTCCTCCAGATACGTCTAGTGTGACAGAAAAAGCAAAAACAAAATTTAAGAAACCAGACGTTGAACGCGCATTAATTGATTTTATGGAAAGTCACAAAACGCCCAAGAAACCGCTCGAAAATGATGATTTGGCATTTTTTTATTCTTTACTTCCATCAGTTCAATCTTTAAATATGGAACAAAAATTTATATTTAGAATGAAAACAATGCAGCTCCTGCATAGCCCGTAGTAAAAATTACTACTAGTTTCTAGTAGTTAACTATTTAATTTAAATAGTTTACTACTCAAATGAAATAGTTTACTATTGTCTCTAATAGTATTCTTATAGTTGACTATTTAATCTTTAGTAGTAAACTATTAAATATATATATTTTACTATTGCCTCTAATAGTATTGTTATAGTTGACTATTTAATCTTTAATAGTAAACTATTAAATATATATTTTTTACTATTGCCTCTAATAGTATTGTTATAGTTGACTATTTAATCTTTAATAGTTAACTTTTCCCCTCAGGGGGGTACTAAGCAATTAGTACTACGGGTTTAGCGAACCTGGGGCCCCGAGCTACCCTCTCCATGGGTATAATGGAGTTGGCGATAGGCTAACAACCTATCCTGTAAAAATCCCTTGTTCAGGAATCAAACATAAATTTGCCTCGGAATTGTGGATCAAAGGACTTTAGACTGGAAAATTGGAAATCGGCATTACGTTTTGGAACCTGGAATGTACGCACTTTATTCAAACCTGGAGCAGTAGGAACAGTAGTTAAAGAGATAGAAAGATACAAGTTAGGAGTAGTGGCACTACAGGAAATGAGGTGGCAAGATACGGGTTCAATGCAAATAAGTAATACAACGCTGTTTTTTGGTGCTTGTGACGGAAGAAGACAAGCTGGAAGTGGATTCGCGGTAAACAACAAGCTACTAGCAGCTGTAAAAAGTTTTAAAGTTATAAACCCTAGATTAACGATCTTGACACTGGATACAAAATGGTTTGGAGTAGTCTTCGTAAATGTGCATGCTTCTACAGAGGACAAAGATGATAATGAAAAAGATGATTTCTACTCGTTGTTAGACAATACACTGTGTGAGATACCAAGAGGCTGTGTACAAATCATATTAGGAGATTTTAACGCAAAAATCGGACGTGAAGAATGTTTTAAGCCGATAATAGGAGGGCATAGTCTACACCAGTTATCGAATGATAATGGGTGTAGACTTATTGACTTGGCAACGGGAAGAAATCTAAGGGTTAAAAGTACCATGTTCCCTCATAAGAACATACACAAAGGTACATGGAGGTCACCAGATGGACGACATGTAAATCAAATAGACCATGTACTGGTGAATGAAAGATTTAATAACAGTATTATGGATGTAAAAACCGTACGTGGAGCCGACAGCGATTCGGATCACTTTCTTGTGGTAGGTAGACTACGAGTGAAGTTAAAAAGAAGACAAGAAATAAGGAGAGGAGGAGCTACGGGACGGTTTGACACCGCGAACCTTAACTATCCAGTGGTAGTTGAGAATTTTCAAAAAGGTATAGAGGAAAAGTTAAAAAGGATGATTGCAAGTGAGTCAGGCAGAGAAGTGGAACAAAGGTGGAAAATGGTAAAACAGCTTATCCAAGAAGAAGCAGAAAAAACAATAGGGAAACAAAAAACTAAGAAAAAAAACCTGGTTTAATGATATTTGCGAAGAAGCCATAGAAAGAAGAAGGAATGCTAGAAATATATGGCTGTCCGACACTGATAGTGTGGAGAAGTTAGAAAGATTCAAAATGAGACAACGGGAAGCAAGTAACATATTAAGATGTGAAAAAAGAAAATATTTACAAAACATACTTAAGGAGGCAGAACAGAATTTTACTAGTCACAATACAAGAGACCTATATAAAAAGGTTAACTTCTTAAGTAAGAAATATAAACAGCCAGAGAAATTTCTCAAAAATGATGATGGAACGCTTATCACATCTAAAGAAGAGATAGCAAATAAATGGGCGAAATATTTCAAGCAGCTGTTGAACTGTAATACACCAGATAGTTTATTCCACTTTGAGAATATGGAAACTAATAATACAATCTGCCTAGCACCGAGTAAGGAGGAAATTCAAGAACAAATAAGAAACTTAAAGAACCATAAGGCACCCGGAGAAGATGGTATCCCCGGAGAGTTACTTAAAAGTATGGGAAATGGCTTGCTTGAATATGTGTCCGGGCTAATAAAAGAAGTTTGGGAAAAAGAAGTAATTCCGGAGGAATGGCAAACAGCACTGATATATCCTATACACAAAAAGGGAGATAAGCAGTTGTGTGATAATTATAGAGGTATCGCTCTATTAAATGTTACCTATAAAGTGCTATCCAAATGTATATTAGACAGAATTAAGCCGTGGGCAGAAGATATTTTAGGAGATTATCAAGCAGGGTTTAGACAAAATAGATCTACCACAGATCAGATATTTATTTTGAAACAAATTTTCCAAAAAATGTGGGAGTTTGACAGGGAAGTACATGTTCTGTTTATTGATTTCAAGAAGGCCTATGATTGCATACATAGAGAATCTCTGTTGAATGTACTAAGACAGTTCAAATTGCCCCAGAAATTAATTAATCTGATAAAAGCAAACATCCTACACACGAAAATCAAAATTAAAGCGGGCAATATTGTATCACAAGGGATACCAGTATCGACTGGTTTGAGACAAGGGGACGCTATGTCACCCATACTATTTAATATAGCGTTAGAAAAGGTCATCAGGGAGAGTCGGATTGAAGAAAACGGAGTACGATTGGGAGATTGCATAATAGGAGTATTGGCCTACGCGGACGACATAGTGTTACTTGCGGAAAATAAGGAAAATCTCAGGGAGCAAGCGGGAAAACTATTAGGCACGGCAAAAAGAATAGGTTTAGAAATAAATGCGGAAAAAACTGAATACATGATCGTGCAGAGAAGAGAGATCGCGGATCATGATCACCCATTTTTAGAAGTCGGGCAGTACAAGTTTCAGAGAGTGCAGGAGTTCAAATATCTGGGATCGATAATGACACAAAAAAACGATGAACTTAATGAAATAAAAGCAAGACTCCAATCCGGTAATAAGTGTTACTACGGTCTAAGTAATTTGTTAAAGGCGAGGACGATATCGATGAACCTCAAGATACAACTGTATCGCACTCTCATACGTCCAGTGGTAATGTATGGTTGTGAAGTATGGACATTACGGAAATCAGATCAAAACAGATTACTGATATTCGAAAGAAAAATATTAAGACGAATCTTCGGACCGTGTATAGATGAGACCACAGGGGAATGGAGAATTCGAAAAAACGAGGAGCTCAAACAGTTGTACCAAATGTTTGATATAATTAGAGAAATTAAAAAAAAAAGACTCCAATGGGCAGGACATGCATGGAGAAAGGAAGGAACTCTAATTCGAATGGTGCAATGTGGGACTCCCCAAGGAAAGAGACCCTTGGGACGACCTCGACTAAGATGGGAAGACCAAGTCAGGAAGGACGTACAAGTGACAGACCCAAGTGCCGATTGGAAGGTCTTAGCGTTGGATAGAGTGAAATGGCAAGATATATGTTTGAATGTATGATCTTAAGGGTCGATTACAGACAAGAAGAAGAAGAAGAAGAAGAAGAAGAAGTTAACTTTTAATTTTTATAGTTTACTATTGCCTCTAATAGTATTGTTATAGTTGACTATTTAATCTTTTTTGATGAACTATTAAACATAATAGTTACTTTACAATAGTTTTTAATATTCAATAGTCAACAACTAATATTTAGTAGTGAACTATTTGCCACTCATAGTAAACTATTCAAAATAATAGTAATTTTCATTAGTATTGAATATTTAGTAGTAAACTACTAAAATTGGTAACTATTTATCATTCATTTATTTTCAATTAAACCACAAATAATATAAACTCTTGGTTTTAATTTGCGAATGAATTAGCTATATATTTTATAATAATAATAAACTTGTCGTTTTTAGTATTTACACACATATATATATATATATATATATATATATATATATATATATATATATATATATATATATATATACACACTTAATTGCCCCTTTAATATTTAACGCTTATTTATACATAGAAACTATAGTTTATAGTATATAATAATTTAATAACATTTCATTTTAATATAAAACAATAAATTATTTCATAATATTAAATACACAAATTAAAATAATACATGAAAAGTAAGATGACATTGGTTTAAATAAATAGTGAAGTGTTAATTATTATATTAAACTTAAAACTAATAATGATTAGACCTAACTTTAGGTTAAACGAGTTATTTTTTGTACTATTTTTTACCTCTAATTATAGTTCAGCATCATATTTCCCATGAGTATATTAATGTTATAGCATATAAAATAACAAACTTTGTAGATTTTTTTCTTTATGTCTCGTGAAGTTTTTAAATCAAATGTTTATTGTGCCTTAACACCTTTAATAGGTACATAATTTATTATTTTACTGTTTATTATACGCATACTTATTGTAATTTTTTATTTGTTAATTGTTTTTGTTTTAACATTTTCCTTTTTTTTTTTCGAAAATGTATTTGTATTGTGTAAATATATTGTAATCAATCGGATTTGAGTTGTAATTATTTATGATGTCTCTATCTTTTGTTAAAGGGCTCACTCCTGTTTATTTAACTATAATAATAAATAAATAATAAACATGGTTATATTTTAATGCTCCCTATATTTATACCATGAATATATAATTCTTATAAAGTAATATTACAATGTTTAGTAACAATAAAATAATGAAATAATAATAAAATAATATATCTATAATATATATATTTAAATAAATAATATAAATTATAATAATAATATTTGTTATATACAACATAAAATTTTAAAAACTGACAGAAAAAATTTAAAGAAAATGTAATAGCTGTAGTTATATATAATTTATATATACATACAAACGGATTGAAAATAATATTAATCACGCTCAAAAATATTGACGATCGGTGTTATGTAAATATTATCATCATAAGACACTCCAAAACACTTTGATTTTAACTCTTCGGGTAAAAAACATACAACTCTACTACTTTCTTTAACATTTACTGTAGCTGAATGTAATATAAGATTGGCATCTGAAGTTGGAATGAGTTGAATACCTAACATGATACTCTTCCACGTGTCAGAGCTATTTAGTTGATATTGCAGAAGGTGTGTTATATCTACAAAGTCCCCATTATGAAGTTGAACCAAACTATTGTGTCGTTTTTTTAGTCGCTGATATCCAGTGGTATGAATTAACATACCATTTAATATAAATCTTTGAAAGGATTGAAAATTATTGATTGTATATTCTGGTAGCATATGTCCTATTTTATTTCCCAAGCACACCTTTTGTTGTAAGGACAGACTATTTGAAAGGTCAGTAGTAGATTTTCCAAATGTAGTCAATGATCCATATAACTGTGTTGCATTAGCCACATGTTGGTAGCCACTCATTTTTTTAAATAATTTAAAAGCACAAGAATTTTGACTGTCAATTATTGAATTGCTCGTTGAAGTGATGTCCAAAACCATTTCTTTAATACTTTTCTCCAGTTGATAATTTTTGCAAATTTGTTCTGGTACACCTTGTGTGCCTTTAAAAAGCTTACAAATAGTCCCATTGAAGTGCTCATATGGAAATGCAGACCATGCCCAAAGACATCCCCACATTTTTACATGTTCTGTTAAGTGTAGCAGTAAATGAACATTGAATTTCATAAAACTTTCACTATATAAACTTGGAATATTAGACACAAATTCACTTAAAAGAAACTCAGCATAATTAATTTCTTCAGAACTTATATTATTTTGTAATAATTTGTAAATTCCTGTTGATAAGTAATGCCAATGTTTGTAATGTCGTTGAGGTAATAATCCTTTTAAACAAACAGTTGATGTGTATAGTAAAAAAGTGCGCATTTCAGAGGCCTTCCATTGTTTACGATCTTTAATACTACGCGATGTTCTAGTAATTTCATGAGGAGGCTTAATTCTTATCAAACGATCATCAAATTCTTTGATTTTGCGACCAAGGTACCAAACCTGATTTGAATTTTTTGAATCAAACCAGGCTTCAACAAATAGTTTTACTACTCCTAGAAGCACACAATGCATGTAATCTGGCACACAGCTTTTAATGATATTGAACTCATCACTTAACATTAATAATATTGATGCACCTTTTACACCTCTTTGTGTAATACCACTTTTATTTACCGAGTCACAATCTTTTAAGTGTTGCTGTAGTGTTCTTTTTATACCTTTACTACCAACATATGCTCTACACTTACCCTTTCCTATGTCTTTCATAACTCATTCATTAAGACAGTATGAGCAACCATATTTTCCATTAAACTGCTTAATATTTTGAATCATTGGTCTAGCCACTGAGTCCAGTGTGAACTTTGATATTTGAAAGATACTTGTTACATGGTAATATTATGTCAATACCAGTTTCATGCAAGTCACATAATTCTTTAGTAAATGGTTCTAAAAATGTGTTCATATCGGGTTTAGTTTTAGAATACCATAATCCAGCTAATAAAATATTTGATTTTCTTTCGTTAAATGGAAGCTCATTGATCATAACTTGTATAGGCCAGGTTGATATTTTTGAGGACTTAAAAAGCTGTACACCATCTGTGTTCCATTGCAGGCTTATCCATTTGTCAGTGTATTTTTGTTTTAATTTTTTATACATTTCCCCACTAACAACATCATTTATTTTAGTGTTGTTATTATTACTATCTTGATAAAGTTTATTTCCAACACTAGTCTCTAATAGTGTTTTGATTTGACTCTTTAGTGGAAACGTCAAAAAATAACCAGATGATTCTTCTAAGGACTTCAAATTATTTTCAAATGAACATTGTGAACACATCACATTAGAATTCTGAATGCTCATATTTTTCAATAAAAACTGACAATTTTCACAAAAGTAATACTTAACAGGTGGATCCTTTTTATATTTCTTAAGCAAATAATATTTAGATGGATGAACAGAACAAGGAGAATGACAATTCACCAAGTCAATTAAGTCATCCAATGCCCTTGACGTAAGTTTGTGTCGAAATGAAAATAATAACAATAATAATTCACTTTCTTCAAGTGATATTTGACTGCCTTCATATAACGGTTTTTTCTTGGTAGATTCTATAATTATTTCAGTATCTGAAGAATCTTCATATCCCTAAAAAAAAATAACAACATCACATACTTTAAACAAATTCCAAACATTATTTTAATAATAAAATAAAAAATATAACATAAAATAGAAACCAAGGCTAAGCAAGTTGATGATATTTTTAAACTCAGTCAAGTTACCTAATTATCATTTTTTTTAAAAATTTATGTTACCTAAAAGTATTTAAAAGTATTATATATTTTTAATATATTAACTAGGTTAAAAACTAAATTAATATCAAATTATAACTGGCGTAAGTTAAGTCTTATAATATTAAAATTAACTTAATATTAACTAACTAATAATTTACTACATAATAATAACCCCTGTTGGTCGGGGTTAGAATAGACCATCGGTTGTTCCTGCCTGTCGTAAAAGGCGACTAAAAGGGACTTGTAGTAGGGCAGCAGCTACTACAATACTGGGTGTAGGCCTATCAGCAACACATCAGCCAGCAGCCAACAAATGGTGGCTGTACTGCGATACGGAAGGCAACGGGAAACCACCGTATTAATATCCCAAGTAACAGCAATCAACATGACTTCTTCTCAAGTAAAAAATTCCGGAGGTAAAATAGTCCCCCGTTCGGATCTCCGGGTGGGGACTACAAGAGAGGTAAGAAATGTTAAGGGTGTTAGGGATGCGAAGGAATATAAACGAATAGCAACTTGGAATGTAAAGACTTTATTACAATGTGGGAAACTGGAGAATCTGAAAATAGAAATGGACAAAATGAAAGTAGATATTTTGGGAATATCAGAAATGAGATGGCCAAAGTCAGGAGACTTTTGGAGCGGAGACCATAGAATAATATATACAGGTGCATCAGAGAAGAAACCTGGCACAGGAGGAGTAGGGTTTATAATGAATAAAACTTTAGGAAAAAAAGTTAAAGGCTATATACAATATGACGATAGAATCATTCTAGTCAAGTTCCAGACGAAACCGAAAGACACAATAATAGTTCAAGTGTATATGCCGACATCAAATAGTAACGATGAAGAAGTGGAAGAAGTATACGAGAATATAGATAAAATAATCAAAAATGTTAAAGGGGAAGAGAATCTAGTAGTAATGGGTGATTGGAATGCCGTTGTAGGGGAAGAAAAAGTCAATAACGTAACAGGCGCCTATGGGTTGGGAAAGCGAAATGAAAGAGGAGAACGATTATTAGAATTTTGTGCGAAACATAACTTAATAATCACAAACACCTGCTTCGATCACCACCGAAGAAGAAGGTACACGTGGAAAATGCCTGGAGACATAAATAGGTATCAAATAGATTACATCATGGTTAAGAACAGATTTAAAAATCAAGTAAAGGAAAGTAGAAGTTACCCAGGAGCAGATATAGATAGCGACCACAATCTAGTAATGATGAAATGTGAACTTAAATTTAAAAGAATAACGGGTAAAAAGAAAGAAATAACGCAATGGAAAATTAAAAATCTGAGAGATAGAGAAATAAGCAAAAAATATAATGAAGACACTAATGGTGTAATTATTGAAGAATCCCAAAATATTAAAGAAAGATGGCAGAACTTGAAAGACACAATTACAATGGCTGCAACGAAAACTCTAGGAAATAGCAACAATACAGCGAGGAAGGAATGGATTACAATGGAAATAGTCAACATGATAGAGGAAAGAAGGAAATACAAGAGTTCGAGCAGTATAGATGGGCAGGAAAAATACAGAGTACTGAGGAATCTAATTATTAGGAAATCAAGGGAAGCAAAAGAAAAATATTTAGAAGAAAAGTGTAGTGAAATAGAAACCCTCATGAAGACAGGAAGTAGTGACGAAGCATATAGAACGGTGAAAATGTTTTTTGGTCAGCATAAACCTCGAGCAGGGGGAATAGAAGATAACAACGGAAGAATGCTATACGAACAAAATGATGTAGCGAAAAGATGGAAAGAATATCTAGAAATCCTATACAAGGGGGAAACACTTAGGGAAAATGAAACCACCGAATCAATCGAAGAAGATAAATCTGAAGAAGGTGACGAAGATGACGAAATAGACCCAATTATGAGAGAAGAGTTCGATAAAGCCTTACGGAGCCTGAAAAATAAAAAAGCAGCAGGAATCGATGGATTACAAGCGGAGCTTTGGAAGGAGGCGGGAGAAAAGGTTAAAAGGGAATTATTTCAAATTATCAAAGTCATATACGAAACAGGTGAATTACCGGAAGATTACGTAAAGAGCCTTATTATCCCCATCCCAAAGAAAACAGCAGCAAAGAAATGCGAAGAATACCGTACTATAAGTTTGCTATCCCATGCCTCTAAAATACTAACAAAGATTATCTTCAAACGTATCGAAGGGAAGATAGAACAATCGCTGACAGAAGACCAGTTTGGGTTCAGAAGGAATATGGGAACAAGGGAAGCAATACTGGCGTTAAGGATAATCATTCAAAAAAGGATTAGAAAAGATAAACAAACGTTTATAGCTTTTGTGGATATCGAAAAAGCTTTTGATAACGTGAACTGGAAGGTCATGTTTAAAATGATGAAAAGATTAGGGATAAAATACACAGATAGGAAACTTCTGTATAACCTATACAAGGATGAACTCGCAGTTATAAGGATCCAAGATGCAGAAGAGGAAGTAAAAATAAACAGAGGAGTGAGACAAGGTTGTACATTATCTCCAATTATATTCAACGCATATATCCAAGAAGCAGTAGATATGATAAACGAAAATGCCAAGCTAGGGATTACGATTAACGGACAAAAAAATAAGTATGCTACGTTTTGCTGATGACATAGCTTTAATTGCGGACAGCAAGAAAGATCTGGCTCAACTAATTAATGCTATGGATAAAACATTTGGAAAAGAACTGGAATTGAGAATAAATATGAAGAAGACAAAAGTACTGGTATGTGAAAGGGAAAATAATACAAAAATACAGATAAAAATACGAAATCAAACAATAGAACAAGTAGATGAGTTTACATACCTGGGAAGCACAATCAGTAAGGATGGAAGAAACAGAATTGAAATTATAAAACGTATCTGTCAAGCCAAAATAGCCTTTAACAAAAAGAAAAATATATTTACATCAAGAAGCATGAGTCTGAAAATAAGAAAGAATATGTTAAAGACGTATGTATGGAGCATTGCCCTGTACGGGTGTGAAACCTGGACAATAACAGCGGAGGAAAAAAGAAGACTTGAGGCGTTTGAAATGTGGTGCTATAGAAGGATGCTAAGGATAAGCTGGGTGGATAGAGTAACCAATGTAGAAGTACTGGAAAGACTATCAGATGGAAAGTCACTATGGAATAACATAGTCAGAAGGCGAAATGAATGGATAGGCCATATCATAAGACACGAAGGATTGTTGAAATCGATAATAGAAGGAACAATAGAGGGAAATAACCGTAGGGGTAGACCAAGATTGGAATTCATTCAACAGATAATAAAGGACCAAGGATGTAAATCGTATATGGAAATGAAAAGGAAGGCAGACAGGAGAGAAGAATGGAAGATGGCTGCAAACCAATCTACGGATTGAAACCATAGAGAGAGAACTAACTAATAATTTACTACAGATATTTTTATATGTAATATTTATTACAGATAGAAGGTATATAATATAAACAATTATTTTGAATAGACATGATTCAATAAGTTTAATAACAAATTAATAACATAATGTTTTAATAAAAGCCAACAAATAATTTTTAATTTTTAATAAAAATTAACTTTTTATTATTACACCAATACAATAGTATACTGTTCTTAATAACCTACCATTAAATCAGAATTGGCTCCTAGTTCAAAGTTTGCATTATTTGATGTACTGGTTGAATCTGAATCTGAATCACTACTTTCAGAATTATTTGAATAATGAAGTAAATTAAAATTTTCCTATATAAAAAATATAATATAATATTAATAAAAATGCTTGTACAAAAATACATAATATTGTTTATTTTTAAAATATTTATATTATATTAAAAAAGTATAAAAATAATAGATTGTAAAATTATATAATTATTATTACCTGTTCTAATTCAAGACCAGCCAAATTTGTGTTATTTATGTATTCACAGTCATCAACAAACCCACTATGAACATTAAGAATTTCATCAACTCCAGCATCACTTTCATAATTTTCTTGAACACTAGCATTTTCCTATAGATGATATAAAATTATATACAGTATACACACATATTTATATTATATTGCAGTAATTAAGTAGGTACCTATGTATTCTATTTGTTTATATTAAACGTATACATTTATACCTAGGTAAATATATTTTTCTATGATTCTAGATTCATTATAAAAGTCATAAACAGATAAGTACTTACATTTATTTCTTGAACGTTATTTTGCACCCAAGACCATCTTGTTTGTCTTGGAACGCCTGATGGAGTCTCGGGTGAGCTATTAATGAGATATTTTTTATACCTTCCTCTAGGTATACATGATCTTTTGTTACTCTTTTCTGTTTGCATTATAATTTATAGTATAATTATAATTCCACTGTCTACGTAATCGATAATATTATCGTATAAAAAAAATGTTATTTATCTATTATATAAACTCATATATTGATAATTATATACTTATTTATTTATTTTTTTAAAAAATAAATAAATAATTATTATATTTAGAATATAATAATATAATTTGAAATGTAAATAATATTTAAACTTATAGAACAAATTATAAAAATATAACATTATTTGGTCAATTGATAAGATCTTTTATGATAACATGTATTGGTAGCCAATAGCCGCCAATAGCCATAGACATAGAGTATTCTATACTTATCCTCTATGGCCTCGTGGCTCGTAGGCCGTAGCATCGTGTTCATATTTGAATCGCTAAATTTTAAAAGGGGACTTCTACATTTTTTCCGAAAATATTTTTTTTGTATAAATTTATAATATATAGGTAAAGCCATCGTTTGATGTTGAAAAGAGACTTTTGCTAATAATAACAATGATGTTATAGAACGGAAATGTTTTCATTTTATGTTAAAACGGGACTTCTGCGGTAGAAGTCCCATTTCTACATATATTCTGAAAATCTATAAATAATTATATGAACAATATTTGTACGTTATTTAAGATTTAAGTTTACCCATTCAACATATAAACACAAAGAGACCAATAATGGCAAGTAAGATGGATGATATTCAAAAAACAATGAAATTCATAACCCATGAACACCTTGAATATTGGAAAGAAATTCTCACATACCCAAGAAGATCGGTAGAGGACATACAAGACGATCAAATCGAACGCTAACCTCATAATGTACTGACTAATATGTTAACATACATATTTTACATATTTAAACATTGTTAATTATCATTTTAAGTAATAAAAGTTAATTTTTGGCCATTTTAATCTATTTTTTAGAATATAATACACCCATGTTTTAACCATTTGATGTAGAAAAGGGACTTCTGCTCCAAAAAAAAATTCAACCATAACATACTATATAAATTAAATGTTATGTTTCAAGTCACCAAAATATCTATAAGTATAGGTTTAATTCACTGCCATCAACATAAATATAAATTATAACATTTTTGATGACTTAGACGATTTTTTACTTCTCCTGTAAAATTTGAAAATTGTTAGAAGTCCCGTTTTAACATTTAGCGATTCATTTTCATAAACATAAGGTTAGAAAACGCGACTCGTCATCGACTCTCTTCTCTGTTTTATCGTCATTTGTTAATATTTTTAAAATAAGTACCTAATAGTTTTTTAAATAAGTATAAAGTATTATAGTGTATAGAGAATACCTAGGCTTCGTATTTATATGTTATGATGGCAGATCATACTAGTGTTGGTGTTTATAACGATACTGCATGTGGTTTGTTTGAATTCATTAATGAAGATGAAGCTGTTCAAGTGGGCTATTTGGGATGGATTACGCTGGATGACAAATACTTGTCTGAAGCTGAATTTAATAGAAACAGTTTGTACAGTGATTTAATTAAAAATAAAACTGATTTTGTCATGAAATGGCCAAAATGTGATGTGACATACAGTTCCAAAATGGCCAAATTAGCCCAAAAAGTTGAATGGCTTGATGTATCAGCTCGAATTCTTGCATACGGATGTAAGTATTTTTTTATGCCTAACTAAATTATTATGTATTTTATATTTTATAATAGGTCAGTGTTAAAATTATTTAAAAGATAGTAAACTATATTTCTATAGGTTTATGGTATCTGTACCTAAAACCCATCAATTATGTAGGTAGATACCTACATTATTATTTTTATTATTATTTATTTTTATTTTGTTCTTAGCATGGGTTGAAATGTGTGAACAACGCAAACTGGTTATAAAATTTGAGGAAACTCAGTTAACTCGTAGTACAAGGCGTGCACGTCATACATTGGACAATGATTTGAAGACCACTGAAAATAATAAAAAGGTATTGTAATTCTATTATTTAAACTATTCATTTTAATTTTATATTATTTAGTATTGTAAATTTATAACTGTTAATACTCATTTTAAGGTCAATATTAAGAAAAATTGTAAGGCATTATTTAAAAATAAAGAAATTTCTAATAAATCGTCTATTCATATTATGGAACAGATAAAAGATAAATCTGCTACTTTAAAAAAAAGAAAAATGTCAACTGAGAGTAACGCTGGAGATTTCTTGGTAAAAATTACATTTAATTCTCTATATTATATTAGTTTTATTGTATAGCCTATAGGTATGGGTTTTAATACATTATAATATTATAGTGTAATGTATTTCCATTCTAAAATAATTATTTTAACAATCAACACTAATTTCAAATTCTGAGTAAAGCAAAGGATCTATTGGTTTCGCTATGGTATTTATTTAATTTTTAATTTTATTTTGGTAATGACTTTTTATATCTGGCTATATACACGCTTCAATTCAATTATTTAATAATTAACAATATAAATTAATTTTATACTCTTACATTCAGTATTTAAGTTTAAGAAATTACATATTTCCAATAATATGAATTCATCCTGTTATCTATAGGTATATCTAAAACTAAACTCATGTTAGTTAATTATTTATAAATTTATACCTGTATCATAAAAAGAAAAGAAAGATGTAATCCAACTTTAAGTAATCACAAATAAAATGCATTATATATGTATAAATTACCTTATTATATATGATTATAATAAATTATAAATAAACGTATGACAAATATAATAGGTTACTATTATAAACAACTATATAAATATAAAAAACATAGGTATTTCTAATTAAAAAAATTAATTTAGCCTATACTATATAATGAAGTATTTTTTTGATAATTGGATAGGAATTAAATACTGATGATGATGATGATTATGATAACAACTATACTAAATCAAGTAAAGATGAACTTCACAACAAAATAAAAATTTTAAATTATGAAAATCGAAAATTGAGATCACAAATCTCTCGACAACAAGCAATAATAGAAGCTTCTAACTGTAAGCTATTGTATTTTTACTTTTATACTTTTATACATTTTATTTTATTAAATAATATTCTGTTATGCCTATTCATTAATACGAGTGAATAATTTATTATTAAATAATGAAGTTTAGATTTATTTTTCTTAATATCCTGTTTAATTCTTTTTTAGCTATATCTGACATAAATAAAGTGTCAAATGAAATATTCTCAATATTAAATAAATCATTAAATATTATTAAAACTAAAAAATATCACCATAGTGTAAAAACAAGTAATACAGCAACGAGTACAGTTACTTCTCAAAAACATGTTAAATCCACTCCTGCGATGACATCAGAAACCATTAAACTAGTAAGAAACATAAATATATGTTGATTGCTTATTTAATACTAATAAATTTAAATGGTTCATGAAACATTTTAGCCACCAAGCAATTATTGTCAAATTTTGAATACAGAAAGTGTGACCAGACCATCTGATGCAGATACTAGTCGTAACATTTGTACAGACTTGACTAATGTTATTGAACTTCCAATTGATAATTATTTGGTAAAACTTTTAAGTAAAACTCTATATCTGTGAATCTAATTGCCTTTTAGTGTTGAACTGTTTTATTCTATGTTTACTATACTATATACCTAACCTAATATAAGGTAATTTTTATTTTTTAGTAACTAAGAAATGTCATTATTTTAACTACATAAAAAAAAAGGAGTTGCATGTAATGGTTTAATATGTTGTCCATCAGTTAATTTGAAGAAAAACTTGAACAAATTAATGGTTTAGCTAGATATTATTTTTAACATTTACTAAATTTAGTAAATGTTAAAATTAATTAATTTATTAAAAATAATTTATTTATATCATGATATTAAACATTTAAATGTTAAAATGTATTTATTTATTAATTGTAACCTTAGAATTCTAATTTAAAATAGCCCTTAAACAATATTATAAATGCAATTACAACACTGAATAGGTTAGGTTAACATCAACTATAGCATTTACTTAGTTGTACGAATAATTAATGAATATAATGTGTAATGTAAATTTATAGCAATCACATGATTTTGGCCACAATGATTTATTTGACTTTTGTGTGCAGTCAGCTGCAGAAGCTATGAATGATAAACCAACAGCTATGGTTAATAACCCCCAATACTTACCTTCAGTAATATAAACATATTTATGATATTTTATATAAATTTTAATTGACTAGATAAATACCATTTTTTCACTTAGCAAAAATCTGTTTCTCCCAAGAATGGCAGTGGTCAGCTGATAGACAAAGTAATGATGACACCAGAATTAAAAAATGATGGAGTTAACTCAGTTAGTGTACAATACTAAATAATTTGTATTTTGAATGTTATAATATTATAATCATATCATTAATTTATATTATGTCTGTTTAGGATTTCAATAAATTGGTAGACTTATGGCCTGGAAGTGGAGTAAAAGTACATACAAATAAATTAGCTTTGGTCAATCGAAAATCATTTGCCAAACTTGTTGGTGATTTGATGTTAATGGTTTTTACTGATACAGAATTGAAAAATGGGTCAGTGTCTGGAAAAAAATGCAACTTCAAAAAATCTTCTGAATTATTTCCAAAAGAGAAACTGGACGAAAACAAAACCCGTGCTATTCGTGGTAGGCATACTTTTAAACATTTTATTATACTTAATTATCTAACACCCATATTAACAACCTATCAAAAATAAATGTTACCTAAAATCATATCGATCATGCAAATAAGCTACAAGTTCATTACTTATTTTATATTTAGTGTCATTATTTTATTATTATATAATATAAAATAGATATATTGCACATTATGTTTATATACTGTACATTGGAGTATACACTAATACAGTAAAAAAATTAATTAATTTGTATTATATAATATTAATTATTCAATTTTCTTTTCTTATATATATATTTATATTATATATATATATATATATATATATATATATATATATATATATATATTATATATATTTATTTATATATATATATATATATATATATATATATATATATATTACTTGAATGTTGATGATAACATATTTTGTATTCAGATATAATAATTATGTGTATATTTTTTTAATATATTCATACATTTATTTATATATTTAAAATATAGTTTCAAAATATTAATTTTATATGTATATTGTTTTGTAGATTTTACTTTATCTATATTTCCTAACACATCCAGCATAGAAATTGAAAAGGTCATGCGTATCAAGTTGAATAATTATAATAAGAAAAAGCCTGGACTACCAGTTGCAACCTAATATATATCATATTAAACATTATTTTATTTGTATTGCATATTATTAAATAAAAGAAAATTTGTGAATGAGTTCATATTTATACATATTTTTATTTATTGTTTATTTTTACAGATTATATTTAAGTTATTGTAATCTGCTGGTTAAACTATTAAAATCTAACAGTAAAATAACCAGCCAATAGGTTAAACTACCTATTTGTAATTTTTAAATTAAACAAATTATTTATGTCTATAGTAGTAATAATATTTGAATCTATATAGAAATATTCAAATTTAGTAGTAAAATGATTTAAATCTAATAGTAAAACTATTCAAACCTAGTAGTGAAACTATATGTAATTCTAGTAGTATAACTATTCAAGTATAATAATAAAACTATTTAAATCTAGTAGTGAAACTATTCAAAAATAGCAGTACAACTATTTAAATCTAGTAGTAAAACTATTCAAATATAATAATAAAACTATTCAAATCTAGTAGTGAAACTATTCAAAAATAGTAGTACAACTATTCAAATATAATAATAAAACTATTCAAATCTAGTAGTACTACTATTTAAATCCAGTAGTAAAACTATTCAAATCTAGTAGTAAAACTATTCAAAAATAGTAGTACAACTATTAAAATCTAGTAGTATAACTATTTAATTCTAGTAGTATAACTATTCAAATTTAGTAGTAAAACTACTGTATTAAACTATTAAAAATATCTAATAGTTTGTCCGAAATGACTATTGAAGAAATTTTGAATAGTTTTTTAATAGTAATTTTTACTAAGGGAGTTTACGAAATAATGAAACGAATCAATCCATGCTGAGTCCTTCAACCGTGAGTGTACCCACACATCAAATGTTTTCTCATCCGACTCTTATTGTTTCTGATCGTGATAATATGGCATCACCATCCACATCATCCGTCGGATCATATTTCTCTCAGTTTTCAGTTGAAGGTAATAATGTATCGAACGATAGAGGAACTTTGGAAGGAGGTTATCATTATCAAAATGCATTGTTTGGTGAACGTTAGGGAACCACTAAGGGTTAACGACATTGTAATTGTAAGGGAGGACAATATGGCTCCTACGAAATGGAGAATTGCACGAGTAACCAACTTGCACCCAGGAAAAGATGGTCATGTCAGAGTTGTCACGTACGCCGAACGGTACTGAAATGAGACGTCCGGTGGTAAATTTGTGTCGTCTACCAGTACTCGAAGGAGAGCAGTCGGTTGGAAATTAATTTGCCAACGGGGGGAGGATGTTTAAGCCGATAATGGGTCGGGAAAATAGGACGCCACTAATTAGGTCAAAGTGACCTAATTATAATTATTATAACCAGTCGGTCACACACATACACGCACACACCCAAACACGCACGTAATTTTAAGTTCCTATTACCTGTTATCTGTTTGTGAATTATAATATATTAAGATTATTTAAATTTGTGTCGTGTGTGAATTAAAATTGTAAATTCCCCGTTGTCTGTCTATGTTCAACCGTCGTACGCGAACGTCGTCTTTTTATGCACCCGCCGTACATTAGTAATTATACGTAATTATACGTGCTGTGATATTTTTCGCACAAAAATATATACTTTTGTCGGCTCGAATAGCCGTGGCTGTTATAATTATTAGCTGTAGGCACAAATTGCCGCAGTTATTTTTTATTATATATTATAGTTTATACGTGCGCTAATCGCCGTGAACCATTTATACATACGCGTGCGCGAATCGCCGCGATCAAATTATACCGTATTTTTTTGTTTATTGTGTATTATTATAGTTATTTTAGATTTAGGTACAGGTGTGCAGCTGGCCAGTCTTCACACCGACAATATTGTGAGTTGTATTTTTATTAATTATTTAAGTTTATTGTTGTGCCAACCAGGCTATTTATTATTATTTACATTGTTTTTACATGTTGGGCCAAGAGGGCCGTAATATTTATTATATATATACTTATTTATTTATTTTACACTTTTACGTATTGCTGTGATTTTTAATCTTTTGTGTTTACCCAATTATATTATACAGCAACATTAGTAACCATTTATTCCGAGTTACCATTTTTTATATAGTTAGTAGTTACCTTGTCCATTAGTTTTAAGTACACACACACACGTATACACACTTACACACACCACCACAGTACATAGTCGGACAGTACTTGCGCAGCGATCCCAACCCAACCACTGCTGTCCGATCTATTCACACACATACACACAACACACGAGTGTGGCCGACTAATTCGGCGGTAAAGCGCAACACGCATTTAGTTGGTGTCCGGGTTGCGCGTAACAATATTTTATGCACCCGGCCCGTACAATTGTGATTCACTGATTTTATTATTTGAATTTAAAAAAGTTAAAAAACAAGTTGTTACGGTTTGGTTATGTATAAAAATAAAGTTTTATGATTTATTTTCGTAATTGTAATGAAATTAATTCAAAGTATTATTATTTTTTTTTAAGACATGTTTGTCACTATAATTTTAAATATTTAAGTATAATTAATAAATACAAATTATAAAAAAAATATGTTATGTAGCTTATTTAATAAAAATAATAAAATTCAAATTAAAGTTTATTTTCTTATTATTTAATTTTATTCTGAATTATGACTTGAATTTTAAATATATATACAATATACACATACCTTAAAGTTATCACTAATTTTTCCTCTGGTTGAATAGCTATTCTCATATTTGTATCTTGCCGTTTTATATCATTTTCTATGTACGATAACAACTCATCAAATGAACTTATCGACATGCGAAAATAATTAAAAAACTTAACATTGTCTTTCCGAAGTTGCTTATACAATTGAAAATAATGGCCATGTGATTGACGTTCAGAGTTTATAGGGTGAACCCAAAATTGTCTTCTTTGTTGGTTTCTTAAGTTCGACAAGTACCTACGTCAAACATGAGAACGTAACAATTTTGTTCGAATCCATACCTACGTCTTGTACCGCAAAAAATCTGAACGAAACTACTTTTTCCAAAAATAATGAATCTACGGTCGTACTATTTAACGGTTGTGTGAACTGATAAATACGTGCGTCAAAATGTACGCACGTTATAACTCGCGTACAATGTACGCTCGTGTGGCCCCAGCCTTAACGGGTGTGTTGGTCAGTGCGTGATCATATTACATCTTTAGATGTTGTTGGCTCTCGAAAACATGCGTATTAATATTATTTAATAATAATTATAATAATATGCATGTTACACCTCCCCGCTAAAGAAATAATTTTGGGTTGACAAAATTATTAAGTCATTCCTTACAATTTTTCATAGTGATTTAAATGTTTAAGTGTTTACAATTGGCATAGTTATAGACTTAATACTAAAGTTAATTAACAAGTTATTCTTTAATTCTAATTAACAATTTTTTTTTTTTTTACAATAATTATATAATCTAAAATATAGGTTAGTAATATTATAATTTACATTATTATGTTATTATGTTAATTTCATTATTGTGATTATCTATGGGTTTTATCATCTTTTACTACTTTTTTTTCTAATTTCTTTCCTAGGCTTTCTCTTTCCTCTCTTTCGAATTTTGTTACCACTACAGTATGCGTATATCTGACTAGGTTTAACTATTTTAAGAATATAATTAAAAATACATTTGGTGTATATTACATCTGTTACTGGATCGTGACACTCTGCGGCCCCGTCATGATTTTGTCCAAATTTTAAATAGTGACGCTCGAGTAGGTTCAACATACCTCCATTTACTTTTTCAAAATGTCCAATGGGTATCGTGAAAATTACCCGATTGTTACAATTCATATCACGTAAAACGAGATCATAGGTGTCATCATGACGATGGTGCACAGTAGTCATGTCCAGATACTTTTTAATATGTTTTAAACCTAGCCTGTCTAAAATTGTCTTATCTGTGTTACCATTCCAGAACACAAACAAATGCAAATACGTATGTATTCGCGAGCGGGTTAGAGTCGACGAATTGTGAGTGGCAGTGAAGCTGACCGCTTCACATATTTGTTGAGTAATCAGTGTTGTCAACTCTGGGCGTTTCTTCTTTAATGTAAAAACATTATAAGCGAAATTGTGTACTCGCTTGTGGTGTTCTTCCTGGTATCTGACTGGTCCTCCGTGTTTTGGAAGAATGATTGGGTTCCCTACCAACCTTGCGGGTTGATATTTGTTTAGGGTGTTACACATAGCTCCTGTGACTAGGACCCAATCTCCATGCGGCAAAGGGGAAAATACGAATTTTAGATTAGAAATAAATATGATAAGATTAATTTAATGTTATATTTAATGACAAATTATATGTTATATTAAACATTTTTTTTTTTATTAAAACATTTATTATATATATATATATTTATATATATATATAGATATATATATATATATATATAGATCTATATATATATATATATAAGTAGTATATAAGTGCCGGTTCTAGGCCACTTTTGATATTTATTGATATTTTTCACTTAAAACTAATTTATTGATATTTTTCACTTAAAACAAATTAATTGATATTTTTCACTTAAAACAAATTAATTGATATTTTTCACTTAAAACAAATTAATTGATATTTTTCACTTAAAACAAAATAATTTATATTTTTCACTTAAAACAAAATAATTGATATTTTTCACTTAAAACTAATTAGTTGGTATTTTTCACTTAGTTTTTATAAAAAATATTTATATTATGGTCTGTGGTCTTTTTCACTTAGTTTTTTTTTTTTTAAATATTTATATTCTGGTCTGTGGTCTTTTTAACTTAGTTTATTTTTCTCTATTTTTTTGAGTTATTATTTTTGATTACATTATTAATATGCCCAATGAAGTTTTCTCTAGATATTCCTGTTTTATAATGGCCCCAAGCTAAAGTATCAATTCCATTTTCTAATATAAATCTTTTATCATCATGAGCACTGAGTGCTGTTTTATTTTGTTCGATTGTACAAATGTCATGGTTTTTTGTTCTAAAAATATTTTGTTTAACACTTAGAGATTTTTGAGTTGTTAAACATTTTTTAAACTCATTATGACATACTTCTTTATCAACCACACATTTTTTCACTCCTTTAGCTTTTTTGACTTCTTTTCCTGTACTATGTTCTGTGAAGGAATATAATTCGATCACAGACCAATAAATTCAGCCATTATTTTACCATTAAGCTCATCTTTGAATTTCCCTATAACTTTCTTGTTTACTAATGGTGTATTATAAATATTATCCAAAGGATAATCAGATGTATCATAATGGTCTATATCATTTTTCGTATCTTGATAAAAATCATTCGTTTTCACTACTATAATTAGAGAATCTGTATCACAATATAATAATCTTATTTTATCACCGTATTTCTCCTTCAAAACATTATAATAAAATTCATACATTAACTTTTTAGAAATGTCTAATATAGTCATCCCAACATAAACTGGCTGAAACAATTTAGTCGAAGTTCTTTTCATATGTATTGCAGCTAAATTTTCTGTGAAAATCGTAGCTCTATCGAAATTTGGTTTCGCAACTAATTTTTCTAATTGCGAAGCATTTGTTACTAATCTAATATCAACATGATTTCTTACATTCATCATTGTTCTACCGAAAACACTGTTATTCATCAATTTATAGAAATCTTTTTCAAAATTATTTCTAGCTTTTGTTCTGAGATTTGTGTTTAAATCAATGTAAGGTTTTAACCAAGGAGATTGGTCAAACTCCAAGATTTTATGAATTTTCTCTATTCTCAAACCATTACGAATATATTCTTGTAATGTTATGTAGTGGACAATATACTTTTTTTTATCATATAAATTTAGAGTGAGTTTAGGTAATGAAACACCGTCGAATTGATTTTCTGGAGCAAAGGGGAAATCTGAATGTTTATCATGAAGTTCTTGAGGATAAGTTAAATCAACCTCGAAAATATATCCTTTAGAGGAATCTACACTAAGATTTAATATATCTGTTATTTTTTCTGGATCAATCCATTTAAATCCTCCAGAAGGTAAGTATTGAGACATTGCCCATCCATAAAGATTGTTTGCGTCTAAATATTCCAAATAAACAGAAACTTTATTTTTATGAAATTTTTCCATCATGTATTTATTGTTTGCTTTGGAATATCTAACACTACATCGAGTCATCCCTCCTCTCAATCCTTTCTCAATGAATAAATGCATATCATAATCTGTTAATAATTCCAATTTCACTCCTGTTTTTCTGAGCATACAATTCCATGCAAAACCTGGAGTTGTGTAACACCACAAAGGATCTAACTTATAAGTTTCTAAAGAGAGATTACGAAAGTTTTCAATAATATCATTTAATAAGAAAACATCTATCTTATTATACAACATGGTAAATTCTCTGAGATTTTGTATATTAAACGCATTCCAAACTTCTTGAGCATTTTTATAATCATCGTTTGTTATATGTTTTTTTGTAAGAAAACTATAGAAAAGTTCTTTGGGAGGTAAACATGTTTCACTATACTTTTCGATGCAATCCATATACTCATAAGGATAAGATAATTTTTTAGTTATTAAATCTAGATGTTCTCTTGGAAAATGTTTTCCGAGTTCTTAAAACTGGTTTTTCTCTAGATTATTAGCTAATTCATGTAAACTGCAAGATAGAAATTTGAATGAATCTAAAAATCTTATCTCGATTTGATTTTTACAGACAATATTTGTTCTACTTTTTTTACAGAATTTATTCAAACATTTATTTTTCATACAAGCAGATGATTGGTAGTCCAAAATATTTGAAAAAGATACATATTTTTCCTCATTATCTGGAATCAAGTTTATTCTTTGATTATCGCCGTTGAATTCTTTTATAAATAAATGTGCGTCGTAACCTGAAAGGTTGTGGAATAAAACAGGAATAAATCTAGGAATTTGATGATTTAAATTACAATAAGAATGTGCAGCTCCTCTATAATTTCCAGTTAAATGATCATGGTCTCGAACTTTTCTCATATTATTTTTGAATTCAGTTTTTTTTTCCTTTTTTTTATAATCAAAAATATAATTTTGTATATCCTCCATTTTTCTCTCACAAATATGACATGTGTTTGCGTTTTTAAAATTTTTCCATTGTTTTTTAGTCAACTCTTTCATAGGAACTTTTACATCTAAATAATTTTCAGCAATATTAAGAGCTTTTTCTTTTATTTTTTGAACAAATACCTTAGGTGCATCCAATCCAAAGTATTCTTCACTTTTCTTAAAACTCCCATCAGAGTATTTTATATAGAATACGAAACTTATAGGAGTATGTTTTTGGTATGGGTATATATACGAAGTATTATCACAAGGTTGACAATTCTGTATTTTTTCTAACATACACTCAAAGTCTGCGTAAATCGAAACAGGTACTTTTAAAGAATGATTATAATGAGAAAATTGAACAATATTATTGGAAGGTTTGGGTAAAACGACCTTGGTACATTTATTATGCATACAGTAAGTTTTATGTTCGTTTAATTTATCTTGTGTTTCATGACTGGTTAAACACATTTTACACAGAAAACGTTTATGTTCATGTTTGGAAATTTGATCATGTCCTACTAGTTTCCATAAATCTTTTATCCAACAATAATGCTCATTATTTTTCTCTTTAAGATACAACAAATCAATATGTTTCTCCTTCTCAATTTTAGTTATTTTAAGAGGAATAATTAATGGCTTGAACTCATCAATACAATACACATTTATAGAAATATTTAATCTATCAACTATTTTATGTATATCTGTTAATTTAACAGGGAATTCAATATCTTTGAATTCTTTATCAAACACACTTTTCCATTTTTTATAATTGGAAACTCTATGTGGATGATGTTCAGCTGGATATAATGCAGAAAGTAAGGCCCAAAGAAAACATTTATTATCCTCATTTTTCACATTTATAACGGCATGTTTAAGTTGAATAAATTTTGGAAGTTCTATATACGAAGCACCTCTTAGAGGTATAAATTTATTGATACACAATTCCAAGGAGACAATTTTTTGAAGACACCACTGTGATTGTTTGATTTGAAACTCTTGCATTTCATTCGTTAATTTAATTTTCACTCCAAGATAGTAATCACTTCGATCAGTTGTTTTCAATATTATTTCATTCTTTGTTTTAAAATGAGTGTCCTTATACTCCATGGTCTCTGTACCAGTAATTTTTCTCTGGTGTATACAATGCAAAATAAAATTTACTTTTAAACCATGTTGTTTATTTAATCCTTCTTGAATTTTACCTAAAACTATTCTTTCTACGTGATTCATAAATTTTATAGTATCTTTGAACCCGAAATTATTATTAATTGTGAATGTTTTAACTCTGCTGTTAAAGGCAGTATCTTTTTCCAAGATAACAGATCGATTTTTTTTGGATTTATTAGAGTTTTTCACTGAACTTATAGAAAACTCTATTGTCTTTAGGTACTCTTTGTTTTTTAAGTTTCTTGGTTGTTGTTATTGTTTCCTTACGAATCCTTGTTGTAATTGTATTATTAGGATCATTATTTTTGTGTTTTTTTGTTTGGCAATGTTTTGACCAATTTTTATAAGCAATATTTGTGTCACAAACTACACAGTATTTAGGATGATATTTAGTATTCATATTCATATCTTTCATTTATTATACGATATATTTTTTTATTTTTCAATTTTTTTTTTGTGCGGTGATTGTCGATTTATTGCATTTACATTTATTTCCTTTTAACTCAACTGAGTAATTATCGCTTGTATGACGTCATACAAAAGATAACGAAAGTAGGTCATCCTTCGAATTAAATACTCAGTTGTTTTTTAATAATAATTATATAAGATTAATTATTTTTTTATTATTTATTTACTTATCTACTATTTAAATATTAGTTTTTTAATAATATTTATATATTATAAATAATAGATGGTTTTAATAAAAATTAAAAATAATAGTATACATTTAGAACGTCCCTTGGTTAATTCTGGTAATTTTTTACTAGGACTTAAGGCTTTAACATTTACTGGTTTACATAATTTAATCAGAATTGAAACAGATTGTGTAATTACAATTGGCGGTATAATAGTTACTGTGGAGCCAGGCAGATATACAATTGACCAGTTAAACAAAAAAATTAATCCTGTTGTGATAAGTCTTTCAGAGGAAAATATAGTTAAAATAACATGTAATACTTACTATCATTTAGATGAGAATTTCTGCAAATATTTGAATTTGGAGTATATAAAATTAGATTACTCAAAAATAAGTGAAAAAGAAATCAGGTATATTCCTGTTATCAGATTAGACAGAGATTGTATTATTATAGCGAAAGAATATAAACTTCAAGACAAAATAGAATTTGTAATTTTAAACACAGAATTTGTGATAAAAAAAGGCATTTATTCTTTAAAACAATTTCAACATGAGCTAAATAAAAATACCACTTATAATAGAACAATAATTAAATTAGATGAAAATAATATTATACATTTTACTTCAAACATCTCTTTTATATTCGAAGATTATTTAAAAGAGATTTTAGGAGTGGAAAATTACCATTATGAATTTCGACACTCTGATGTAGAAATCACTCATATTGGTAATAAAACATCAAAATTTATAAACAATAAAATGTGGATATTAGAGGGAAATATTTATATGGATAACACTGAATACAATATAAAATCTGGTTATTATACAATAGAAGAATTAAATAAAATTATACCAACAAATATGAAAATATCTCTTTTAAATAATTATACCATATTAATTGAATCTGATAAATATTTCGAACTTGATGAAAATTTAAACAAATGTTTTGGAATAAATAAGAAAAATTTTTCTATAAGGTCATATAAAGGTTTATCACCTATATATGGAAACATTATTATTACACCTTTAGAAATTCATTGCAACATAATTGAAAAATCGTTCTCCTCTGTTAATAATATTCACCATGTAGAGGAAGAACTTTTATTCGTGTTTTTATTTGATTCTAATAAAATATTTGTAAGACCAGAGAAAATATTTTATGTTCCTGTAAGCTTAAAAACAATTAAAACTATAAACATCAGTATTTTCGATCAAAATGGAAACGAATTTATCCTACTCAAAGATCCAATTTTTTATCTCGATTTATTAGACCTCAACAGAAAAAATAGTTAACCAATCCTGAAAATCTTCTGCTTCATTTTAGTCTTTAAAACTAATGAATATAAACCTGGTTGCCAATATTCTAACCAACCCGGATGAAAAATCCGGATTAAGAATTTTTTCAAAAAAATTTAAAAAATCAATATTCATCAATATGCATTAATATGCATATTGTATTTAAAAAAAAAAATGTATGATAAATGGAAAACTATAAAACACTTTTAAATTCAAAGACATACTTCATCTCATTAAAAAACTTAGTAGTATGGGCAAAAATTATTAGTAATTTTAGATAATAATTTAAAAGTAATTTTACCAGACCACTTTTCTAAAAAATTTACAGTTAATGATATTGAAGAAATGAACTCGAATCCAGTGAAGTTTACTTTAATTTATAAAGGTTTGGAAAAATTGAGTAATGGTTACTCAAAACATTTAGTCATTTTTGAGTAAAATACCTTTGTTTATATATTCTATTAAATATTCCAAGAATATTTAAAAACTCTATAATAAATATGAAAAAATATATTTTCAAGCTTTATCCTTTTGAAACCGAAACTCTAAATAAAAACGATTCTTTACTTCCTGTTCCTATTCGATGTTTAATTGTTGGAGGTTCTGGTTCTGGTAAGACAACATTGTTATGGAATATTATCACAGAGTATTGGGTTGATTATTAACATCTATATGTGTTCTCAAAAAATCTTGAACAACCAGTGTATCAATTTTTACAAAAAATATTTGATATTAATTTTAAGGTGGCTGGAGCAGGTACAAATTATCACGTAAAACAGGCAAAAAGCTAGACAAAACTGTGAGACTTGGGTTTGACGGATTTTAATTTTGAAAACTAATTGAAAATCTTCAACAACTCTTCTAAAGCATGGCCGTGGAAATTTATCATTATTAAAAAAAATGATGACGTACTTAAATATATAAAATACGAAAATTCTTATTTTTTAAATTGTCAATATTTTATCGTAGAATTTGTATAAACAAAATCCCCTCGACCATTCCCTAACTTACATAATGACTAATAAATATCCATTTTCAAAATTAAAATCCATCGAATCCAACTCTCACAATTTTGTCTAGCTTTTTGGCATTTTGTCATGTGAATAGCATGGCGTATATTTGACAAAATCGAAATTACTGACATGTGCCTGCGCGTGCGGAAATGCATCGGCGCGGCGAGTCGGCGGCGGTCCTAATTGAAAATAAACTGCCAACATTCGGTTCCTGGAATATATAAGATAAGAAAACGCGCGCCGGCGGTGGGCACAATATTATAATAATAATTTGGTTTTTTAAAATACCTGGTTTGGTCCGCCACCGGTACGTTATTATTCTACAGCCAGTAAAAGTAATATTCTAATTTTGATTTTCGAATTTCGAAAATCGATTAGTCAGACGTCTGCTGTTGTTTGAAACTAATGTGCGGTCCTTAGTGAGAGATTTTTTTTGTGGAATAAATATTTGACATCTTCGGACTTCGATACTATGGACAGTAAAAAAGACTGGCGTTATGGAAAAAAAACTAAAACTCTTTTAACCAAAAGAAAGAAGAACAAAGGAAATATTAACTCCCTAAAAAGATTTAAGAAAGTAAGTATAAAATATATTACAAATCTATTGTATTAATTAACTATTGGATGATATTATAATCATACTGAAAATTCTAAATATTAATTCAAAATATATGGTGATATTTGGATTTGGATTTTATATTTGAGTAATTAAATATTGATAAAACTCCTGAGATGATGAACATGCTCTAATAATATTAGTTAATACATTTTTAAATTCTGAGCGGAGCGAAGAATGTATTGATTTTACTATGTTGTGTGTTTTTTTTTTTTATAAATGAAAATAAAATTGTATTCGTTTGGTAAAAAAGCTTCAAAATTTGATACAAGACTTCTAATATATTGTCACAATAGTAGTTAAAAAATATTAGAAATACATAGTCATAATTTTTTTTAATAAGCATTGAAATTTCGAATTTTGACAAAATACGTAAAAATCACGAAAATTTGCAATATATTTTGAGTTAGAAATTCATAAAAATTCTTCTTTTTAAATCTAAGGCTTGAAAATTCTATACGAAATTCTTCATGAGTTTGTCTACTTTTATCTAATAAAAAATTACTACCGAAAAGTCAAATTAAACTTTTATGAGCATTTGAATTACAATATTAGATATTCACTATTCTTATTTTGTTGTTATATATAAACAAATAATTGTAGAAAGTTGAAATTTACACTAAATATTTATTTCATCAATTCTTATACTTGATAAAATTTTCAAAATATTTCAACAATTTTTAAGTTATTTATAGACGTTTGAAATTTTCCGTTTTTTTAGTTTTTTATTCTATAAACGTCAATAAAATACATAGGCACGATTTTTTTTTATAACCATTTAAAGTTCAAATTTTGTTTAATTGAAAATTTACAAATTTTTTAGTTGTTAAAAATTTATAAAATGTTTATCTTTTATAGCTGTGATTTCTACGTATTTTTTTCAAAATTTGAACATTAAAAGCTTATAAAAAAATTGTGATTATGTATTCGTATTATTTTTTAAGTGCCATTGTAGCAATATATTAGGAGTACATTGAAGCTTATTCACACAAAAATACAATTTTGTTGACATTTATAGAAAAAAAAAAACGAAAAAAATTGAAAATTGCAAAATACTTTTAAAATATTTGAATTATTTTGAAAATCGTATAAATTATAGAAAATGTCAATATAAACAGTCAGTGAAAATTGCATGTAACTACGATAATTTTTTTAGTCTTACACCGACACCCAAAATCGACTTTTCGTAAAAATCACCGTTTTTCCTTATTTTATTTTATTTTTTCTGGCGCTTTTGAAAACTACTGGAAAATTGAGATTTTGACCTCTCAAATGCACCAATTATTACTTTAGGACATTTTTTACCTGTTTCTCGTATCATGACTAAACAATTGACCTCATTGAATATAAGTACTACCTACATAGTAGTATAAAGTTGGTAGGTACTACGTACGTAATATAAATTTTCATTACAGTGCAATGCAAATGTAATTTAATTTGTAACTAATTTTTTTATTTAAACATTTTTTTGCATAGTATATAACAAATATAACTTCGTTTTTAATAATTATTTAAATGTATTTAATAATGAATTTTTTGAAAGGTTTTTTTTTTATACTTTTATACATTGATATTATATCATTGAATTAAAATTGAATACCTTTCACTAAAATAACTAACTTATAACCTACTGTACAGCAGAACTATAGCCACGTATCGACATTTTTTATTCATTCAATATTTTATTAAGTTATAAATTGTTGTAGGTAAATTGTATTGGTCAAACGCCATCAACTTCTTCGAATACAACAAATTCACTAATTATACCGGAAAATAATTTCCAAAATAATGTGACATCAGTACTCTTAACTCCTCAAAAACAGCATGAAAATGACGAGTTGTGTAATGATGACCAATGGGCAAAATTAGAGGGCAGACGTATTGTAGATCTCAAACATATTTTTCAATCTTTACAGTCTATACAACACTTGGGATTTGATTGTTCATTTAGAGATTTAGAGTTTGTGACAGAAAAAAGAAAGGGATATTACAGTACATTTCAGTTTAATTGTAAAGTGTGTGGTTTAAAAGAACAAATAGATAGTGAAAATGTTAAAGGCGAAAATGTTAACATTAACATGGCAATAGTAAGTGCTACTGTAAATGCTGGTCAAGGGTACAGCCAACTCGACGAATTTTCTGCAACATTAAACATGCCAAATATGTCCAACCGATTATATCAAGAACTTCATTCGGAAATTTTTATGTATGTTCATGACATAGCCTAGAAAGAAATGGAATTAGCAGGGCAAGAAGAAAAAAGATTAGCGATCGAAAACGGTGATTTAGATCTAAAAGGTCGTCCGAAAATTGCAGTGATTGCAGATGGGGCATGGAGCAAGCGTTCGTACAGAACTAATTACAATACATTGTCGGGAATAGTAAGTTTAAGAATAAATTTATGAATATAATACCTAATAAGAAATATACTTAATTGTAAACAAAATTCAAATTATGTTATAAAATGTTTCATTTATTTTTAAATTTTAATTAATTCGTATAAAATTCAGAAAAAAATATTAACTCTATGCATACCTAAAAGTGCAACAACAAAATGTCATACATAAATACTAATTATAATAAAGCCCGTTCTTTATTAATAAATAATAAGAGTTTAGGATTACGAATTAAATGCGTAAAAAGTAATTCAGAACGAAATATAATTTCAAATAGTTTAACATGTATTAATCGTATTTTAAATTAATATAAGTCTAACTTTATTTATTATCAAAATAATTGCGTAAAATTGAATTTACAGGCTTGTATTGTTGGAGCAAGAACCAACAAAATACTGTATATAGGAGTCCGAAATAAATATTGTTGTGTGTGCAACGCATCAAAAAAAAATGGCAATGAAATCAATCATTTATGTTATAAAAATTGGAATGCTCCATCAACAGCCATGGAAGCTGACATAATTGTTGATGGATTCAAGCAAAGTTTAACAATGCATGGTTTAATTTATTCGCAGTTAATTGGTAAATAATATTTTTAAATAATAAGTACAACAAAATACTTCTGATAACATTTTAAATATAATTATCATTTTAGATTCCTATAGTGTAATGAATGAATGTATTTACTTTACAATAATGTGTTTGTTTTTTCTGTCTGTAATGATCAATTGTGATGAATCAATTGTACACTTTTTATTTAAAATAATTTAAAATATTTGTAATTCATTGATGTAGGTTACGTATTTTGATCATAATATAATGTACCAATTAAATTGTTTTAAATGTACAGGCGACGGCGATAGTAGTGTTCTAAAACGATTGCGTATTGCGAAACCATATGGATCGGATATTATGATTAAAAAGATTGAATGTACCAATCATATATTAAGAAATTACATTAATAAGCTAAGAGACATTGCGAATAAAAGAAAAAATTCCAACGGTGATACCATACCAGGATGTTTTAGGACATTATTACACAACAATTTACTGAGACTTAGGTATGCTGTTACTGAAGCTATAAGGTTCAGAAAAAATGAAACTGGAATTATTTCTTACGAAGAAAAATTGGCACGACTGAAAACGGACGTCATTAATGGACCGAATCATGTTTTTGGAGATCATGACAATTGCTCTCAATATTTCTGCCAGGGTAAAAAAAAAGGTAACATCAAATTAACATATTTTTCAGATTATTAAAATATGTCCTAGAAGTGTTGGTAGAAAAAAATATGGTTGACAAAAAATCTTTAAAATTTAATACAGTATATAAAAAATATGTTAAATATTTGCTGACAGATAATCTCTGTTCAGGATCCTTTTTCTTATACAATGGTTCCAACATCATTGCATTCAAATTTAACTGATCTACCCTATGACCGAGATCCACTATACACCTACTATACAGCAGAGCGAATTTCTTTTTTTTTCTTGAAATATTGTAATATAATAATATATACCTAATATGATATTTACTATAATCTGAATAATTATTATTTTATACAATTATTGTAATACTTACAGTACTTACAGTACTTACACATTACCTACAAATGATAAAAGTTTTTTTTTTTTTTTATATATGCATACAGATGAACAAAATCATGTACTTGATTTAAAAAGACTCGGACTTTGGGATGACATTTGTAGAGTGAGAAATGTGTTAGTATATCACATTGAAAGTTTAATGTACAATTACAATAATAATGCAGCTGAATTATATAACTCTATCTTAGCTAAATTCGTGGGTGGTAAGCGAGTTAATTTTTGTCTGAAAGGTTCATATGAGTTGAGATGTAATGCTGCGGTAACTGCATATAATTCTGGAGCAAACCGACTCTCAATATTTAATAAACACGTAACTACGAAAAGTCCTGGTCAGTTTACAAAGCGATACATAAAAAAGTATGAGATATCTAAATGTCAGAGAAGACGTCGCCGTCTTTTTAGTACGCCAACAAACCGATCGACCAAAAATACATCCACCGGGCCAGATGAAGAATACGGAAATGTAGTGAATGACCACGACCCACTGTCAAATTTAACTGACACAGAGTACTCTCAATTAGAAACGGCATTTTTAAATAAATTAAAACTGACGGAGAATGAAATTTGGTCTTTAGAAGATAGGACAAAGAGACAACATCAATGTGATGAGTGGCATTTAGAACGTAAAAAACGGTTAGTATTACGTCGTACTTAACGTATGTATAAAGTTATAAATATATATATAAATTGTCCTACAATTATTTTTTATTAATTTATTTATTTTGACTCTTTAGATTAACAGCTTCATATTTTGGCAAGTTATGCAAATTACGCGAATCTACTTCACGTGTAAATATTGTAAATGAAATGTTATTTGGAACTTTTAAAGGAAATGCAGCAACTCGGTACGGAATAGAGCATGAAATGATTGCCATCGAGCAATTGGAAAATAAAATCAATAAAAAAATTGTACCATCGGGGTTGATAGTAGATTTAAATTAGCCATTTTTAGCTGCATCTCCTGATGGATTGATCGGATCAGATTCACTTGTTGAAATAAAATGCCCAGCAAGTGCCAAAGATATGACTCCAGAAGAAGGAATAAATAGTAAAAAAATAAAGAGTTGGAAAATATTAGATGACAAATTGCATTTGAAAAGAACAGATAATTACTATTATCAAGTGCAAGGCCAACTTCACATTACTCGCAGAATGTATTGTTATTTTTGTATTTGGACACCGAAAGGTATATAAGATATTTATTTACTAATTTATATAAATTACTTTATATTACTTAATTAAATTTATTATTTTATAGGATTTTTATTCGAGAAAATTAAAAGAGACGATAGTTTTTGGAATGAAAAAATGGCAACTCAGCTTACCACATTTTATATGGACTTTCTGTTAAAACAGTTAATAAAAGATGAATATTAAAGTAAAATACTATTATAGTTTTAGTTTTAGAGGTAGGTACATTTATTTAAAAATGTCTTACCAATGATACAATTACAATAATACCTATATTTAATCAATTGTCTTACAAAAATATAAGTGTAACGAGTTATGAAAGTTTATACCTAATAGATATATAGAAATTAAATGTTTATAATTATTTTATAGTAATACATAATATAATTTTATATTTTTTATAACGATCAATATTTTGTAAGCCCGTTACTACTATATTGTATTTTATCAGTTTTGTAAACATTAACTAAAAAAAATCATATTGTATCCCTACTATATACAAAATCAGTTAATCACTAATTGTAATCACAGATACCTGAAAAGTATCTATATTCTATACTATTATCACAGAATAGATGAAATCAGAACGGACACTCTCGATGTAAACAAAAAAACGGCAGCCATTTTTTCAGTGGTCCCTCTTATCATTTTTATGCGTTATCAGTGCTATATCATAGAGTAGATGATATCTATGTTATGACTTTTGAAAGCACAACATTCCACAGGTTGTTTAAGTTTGTGTCATATTTTGTAGTGCATGCTTTTTAGTACAATAAACCTTTTAATTCTAACTTAACTTAATTTAATTTTTTAATTTATTACCTAGTTGTTACATATCCTTGGTTATAAATCTAAACTGTATTAATAAATATTTTATTCATGTATCTAGAAAGTGCCTCGGTTTGTGATGACGTATCATCAAATTCATCCTCTGTTTGTACAAGTGTGTCAGTTCAGACAAAAAGTTTTCAGACCATAACATCACACACACCTCGTAAAACACTACTTCGTTCTAAACTACGAGAAAAAATTCAAGAATGTAATGAGTATAAAAAAGCTTTAGCATCAGTAAATTGCACTGAACATTTTATAAGACAATGTGACATTTTGTTAGCCCCTAATTTATCAACAATAGTTAAAACATACTTAACTAATTCTGAACGAGCTTCACATGGACAGAGATATTCAAAACAATTAAAACAATTAGCCCTCACAATTCATTTTATGGGTCCAAAAGTCTACAAGTTTTTACAAAGTTTTTTAAAATTACCTTCACCAAGAACTTTAAGAAGAATCACTAGTACATATGACATAGTTCCTGGAATCAATGATTTTATGTTTGATTTTTTATCATTTAAATTGAAAAATTTTAATCAGGATGCTAAACAATGTATATTGTGTATTGATGAAATGGCGTTGAAGACACATTTGTTTTATAGCATAAACAAAGATTCCATTATTGGTTTTCATGCTACTAATCACAACAAATCCTACGAACCTGCAAAATATGCATTAGTTATAATGTTAAGAGGGATAAATAGTAATTGGAAACAAATAATAGCGTATTACTTTGTATCTAGTAGCTGTCCATCATTTGAGCTAATGGATATAATATATGCAGTAATTAGACGTGCAGAAAGCATAGGTTTCGACATAAATGCCATAGTTTCAGACCAGGGAACTAATTTTTTAACCTTGTCTAAAACACTTGGGATATCTGTTGATCGTCCTTATTTTACAATAGATGGAAAAAATATAGTTTATATGTTTGACCCTCCCCATTAATTGAAATCCACTAGAAATATGTTTTTCAAACATAATTTCAAAATAAATGATTATGTCACAGATAAAATTTACCTGGAAAGATTTTATAATGCAGATAAGGAAAAATTAAATAGATGTGCTTATAAATTAACAGATATACATATATATCCTAATTCAGTGGTACTTTTTTGAGAAGTTTATTACGTTAATAATTAGTTATGAGTTACATAATATCTAAAAATATATCACAAGCACTGATATGACTTGACTGATAAAAGAACAGCTGTTTAAGGACCACTGAAAAAATGGCCGCCGGTCCATTTACTTAATTTCCTATACTACCCGTGTTATGTTATCAAAGTGTCCATTCTGATTTCATCTATTCTGTGCTATTATCACCGTAGGCCGTTAGTTCCGGGAATACGTAATGTGGTCGATATGCGGGCGGCGAGCCGCCCGGTGAAACGAGAACGCGATTATGAATTTTACGAATTACACACACTAATATTCATTTACTTCTCACACAGTAACACAGCTTAAATATAAATGCTATATGAAATGCCTAAATATTACTCCTTAAAACATATCACGCTCCAGCCACCTTAATATTGATTCGCATTTCTCTGATCAAGATATAGTACCTGTCGACGAATGTCAAACAATAGTCTAGTTGTTTTTGATGATTGGATTTTGGAAAAAGATCAATCATTAGTAAAGGAATATTTTGTCAGAGGCAGACATAAAAATATTTCCTGTATTTATTTAACTCATTGTTTTAGCTCGAGTGATTTAAAATTGATACGCAATAATTTAAATTTTTTGTTTATTTTTAAACAACAAAAACACTACGTAAGTAAAATTTGGGAAAGTTTTTATAGTTCAACTCTATCTAAAGAAAAATTTTTCAAATTTTGTGCATTTTGTTGGGAAAAAAAATATGGATACATTTCTCTGGATGTTATAGATAATCATATATATAATAAACTAGAGAAAAAACTATGTTAAAATTTACGTAAGACGTTTATGTTTAGGTTTACGTAAGACGTTTATGTTTAGGTTTACGTAAGACGTTTATGTTTAGGTTTACGTAAGATGTTTATGTTTAGGTTTACGTAAGACGTTTATGTTTAGGTTTACGTAAGACGTTTATGTTGTAATATAATTTAGATATATTTTTTTTTTAAATATATCTATTATAAATGAATGATAGTGATATTAAAAAAAATCAGAATAATCTTACAAAACAAATGAGAAAAGGAGGAGGTCTTCAAAATAGTGAGATGTTTAAACCAAATACTTTGTTTGAGCGCACTGCTCAAATAATTTATATATATATATATGTTTATGTGTCTTTAATTCGCCATGTAGGCAACTCAATATACACCTACCGACGACGACGACCAGGACGGGATATTAATAACTTAAATTTTTACGGTGAACAAGGACGTTGAGTTTATACACAGGAGTGGGGAAGTCGAGTTTAGTTATTTGGGGGGGGGGTTTCTCTGTGGCCGTATCGGTCTGGTGCAATGACCACAGAGCTCACACAAAATCGGAATAATACACTAAAACTAAACATTCAATTCACACTTATAATCTACGACGGTGACTGGTAACTCTGAACGATGACTAGACTCACGACGACCTGGGGCGGCCTCTCACACACCTCCAGGTGCTGGCGGACTTACGCGTGACTGACGGATCGCTGGTGGACTTGAATGGCCAATAATACATAGAAACAAGGATATAAAAACAAAACTCACAAGACACCGACGTGGATACTGTTGTTGGTAACTGCTGGTTGCGTGAGATGGTGGTGGTAACTTCAATGTATGCCACAATGGCGAAAAAACAACGAAATGCAATTTGTATTGAACTACGTTTTATTAAGGTATACTAATAATAATAATAATAATAATCGAAAATATATAAACGGGCCGCAGTGACACACCGTACAAAATATTAATAATATGTATAGGATAACGATTTATGCCGTTGTGGCTGAAGACGAAACAAAAAGGGGGAAATTAATAACAGAAAAATAATAAGACGTGTTGCCTCAATGGCGAACAGCAAGAGACAAAGTATACGAAAAAAAAATGTGTGAATAATAATAATAATTAGGGCGTTGGCCGCGAGCAAAATAATAATAATTAAACATATGATATAATTATACAAAGACATTAATAAAGGTAACGATATAATTCAATAATATGAATAATAATAATTGACGGACAGATAAGTAAAATTCACATACACAACGGACGGAGACATGGAAACAGATAAGGAATGGTCGCCGCCGTCGTGCTCATTTGATTATCGCGCGAGTATAAATATTACGGAGTAGCGTAAACATCACCGCCCACTTTGAAGAATTGTCTTCAACAGTTTGGCAATGGACATAACTTCACCAAAGGCCGAGTCAGGATTCCGGACGTAGTTCGCACAGTTGCCACTCGAGATATACCGTCTGAACCGGGATGAAGATTTTGGATCCGCCCAAGTCGCCAATTTAGTGGGTGTGTAGATTCCTTTATCAAAACAAGATCGCCAACACATGCCTTTTTTCCAGGTTCGGTCCATTTCATCCTGAGTTGGAGTGTAGATAAATACTCATTCTTCCATCTCGTCCAAAAATGTCGATGAAGATCAGAAATAAGACGCCAGCGTTGTAGTTGGGAAAGTGGAAGATGGTCCAAACATGGTTCGGGAAGAGATGTAGCTGGTCCGAGTGTCAGGAAGTGACTTGGAGTCAATGCTTCAATATCATTAGGGTCGTTACTCCTGGCGCTGAGTGGCCGAGAATTGAGGGTAGCTTCTATGCTGATGAGTAACGTGCCCAATTCTTCGCTTGTCATTTTATGAGTTCCTATGGTTCGAAGTAAAAGAGCTTTGACGGACTTAACTCCAGCCTCCCACAACCCACCAAAATGGGGTGAAGAAGGTGGGTTAAAGTACCATTGGATTTGGGATTTTGATAAATGGGTGCGAAATCGATTTTGAAAGGCATCAGAATGAGTCAATTGTTGCAATGGAGTAAGGAGTCTAGAAGCACCAACGAAGTTGGTACCATTATCGCTGTGGATTTCTTGTATTGGCCCACGACGAGCAGAAAATCGCGTGAAAGCTAATAGGAAAGTTTCGGTTGTGAGATTCGAACTCAACTCTAAATGAATTGCCTTAGTCGTCATACACACGAACAGACAAATATACGCTGAAGTAGACACAGAAGAACGGCCTCGAGAAGCTTTTACGTATACAGGCCCGGCATAGTCAACTCCCGTGACAGCAAATGGTTTAACTTGTTGTACCCGATATTTTGGAAGTGCGGCCATTTTAGGTTGTAGAGCAATGGGTCGACTTCTGAAACATGATATACACAACCGCAACCTTGATCGGATGACTTGTCGCGCCGATTGGATCCAGAATTCCCGTTGCAAATATGTTTGAAGAGCATTTGCTCCTGAATGGTTTAAACGAAGATGGTGGTGATCAATAATGAGTATTGTTAACGGATGTGAAGACGGTAGAAGCGCTGGATGCTTATGAGCGTATGGAATGTCAGCATTGGTGAGACGACCACCTACTCGGAGAATACCAAAGGGATCTAAGAAAACATCTAACTTACGAAGTTCCTTTGAGACACGAAGTCCTTGGTTCAGTCTTGAAATATCATCAGAGTAAGTAAGATGCTGAGTGCAGTATATAAGACTGGACAGAGAATGTGCCATTTCTTCAGCATTGACAACTGTTGACAGTTTAACGGAGGGTCTTAAATTGGTGACTCTACGACAATACGCAATAATGCGGAGTATTTTATCCAATGACGAAAATCGGCTAAGTACGCCCGCGATGGTAGACTGGATGGTCACTAGCAATGCAGTGGATTTTTGTTCTTCGTATCCTGGCGTTGTATCTAGTTCATTCTCTTCAAACTCCAGTAACCGTGGCCAGAGATGTGGTGGATCTTTCAAAAATGAAGGACCAGTCCACCACAGAGGATGATTCACTAACTCTACAGGAAATAATCCACGGGATGCACAATCTACCGGGTTCTGTAGTGTGGGGACATGGAGCCATATCGACGGGGAGGTAAGCTCATGTATCTGACTTGTTCGATTCGCAATGAATGTCGCCCATTTGTGAGGAGATGAACGTATCCAAATCAGAGCTGTCGTTGAATCCGTCCAAGCATACGATTGATCAATGGTTATACGTTCATGAAAGGTGTTGATGACAAATCGAAGGAGTTTCGCGGCTAAAACAGCTCCGCACAATTCCAGCCGAGGGATTGTGGACCGTTTTAAGGGAGCGACCTTTGATTTACCGGTGATTAATTGGCAATGAACATTAGTTGAAGTTTCCACTCGAAGGTATATGGCAGCAGCGAATCCCTTTTCCGAACTATCAGAGAATGCGTGTAATTGAACTGACGTAACGGAATCATGAGTAATACGTCGAGGAATCATTATGGTTTCGATATACTGGAGTTCAGACTGATACCTAGTCCATAGCACTGCTAATTCGGTCGGAACTGGATCATCCCATGAAATTCCTGAGATCCATAAGCGCTGCATAAATTGTTTGGTCCAGAACGTAACGGGTGAGAGTAGTCCTAACGGATCAAACACTCTGGCAATATCTGATAAGACGGTACGTTTGGTCAGATTTTTAGACGAAGCGAGTGTTTTAAACGAGAATGTATCAGTTGAAGGGTCCCATTTTAAACCGAGGACTTTCAATTCAGGATCTTCGCTATTGTCGAGTAAGACGGAAGGGGACATTGCTCGAGTTCCTTCATCGACAGATAATAAGATTTTGGTACTGTTGCTCGCCCATTTTCTCAGCTCAAATTGAGCAGCTGAACACAGTTTTATTAACTCTAGCTGACATTTTATTGCATCTTCTTCAGAATTTGCACCAGTAAGGATGTCATCTACGAAAGTATCATTTTTAAGCACAGCAGCAGCTAGCGGATAGGAGTCACCGTCAGTATTGGCTAATTCTTGAATTGTTCGAAGTGCTTGGAATGGTGCTGCCGACGTTCCGTATGTAACTGTGCATAATCGATACTCGACAATTGGGTCATCAGATGAGAATCTCCAAAATATTCTCAAATAGTTCCGATCAGACGAGTGTACTAGAATTTGGCGGTACATTTGCTTTATATCTGTCATAAAGACATACTTCCAAAGTCGTGAACGAAGTAGGACTCCTTGGATATTTGGTTGTAATTTTGGACCAGTGTACATACTATCATTTAACGATAATCCAACTGAGGTGCGAGCAGAGGCATTGAATACTACCCGAAGTTTTGTGGTGCTACTGCTTGGTCTCAGTACGCAGTGATGAGGAATGTAGTAATTTAATGGAGTGTCCCTTTCTACTGCTGGAATGAGTTCCATATGGCCACATTCCAGGTAGTCTTTCATAAATTGTTGATATTGTTTTCGCAGCTCATCATTTTGATTTAATCTGTTTTCGAGCGCCTTGAATTGTTGAAGAGCTGAATACTTTGAATCGCCTAACAGAGGAGATGGTTTTTTGAAGGGAATAGTTACCATAAATCGTCCATTCTGAAGTCGAGTCGTAGTAGTTTTATATATTTTTTCAGCTGCCACCTCTTCAGGACTAAAATGACGAACAACGGGCAAATCTTCTAGTTCCCAAAATTGCTTAAGGGTTAGATCAAGTTTTTCATACACTGTTACGTTTAGTGAGTTTATTGATAATTGGTTGACTGAAGTGGTAGTTGGTCCCATGAGGACCCAACCGAACACTGTCTCCAATGCTAATGGTTCACCAGCTTTCCCGATACTTTGACCACTCAGAAGAATTGAAGGCAAAATGTCGGCACCCAACAACAAATCTATTGAACCTGGAGTATTGTAAGTAGGATCAGCCAGGGTTAGATTTTTTATGTGTTCCCATTTCCCGAGGGCGAAAGGAATTTGTGGCGTTTCTCCTGTAATCTGTGATACGATTAGCGTGTCAAGGCAGAATGAAGGACTGTCAGTACCACATGGTGAAAGGGTGATATTGGTTGTTCCACGAACAAGAGTGGATTTGGTGTTAGCAAAAGTCGTTACGTGAACTGGTGACTGTCGACAATGGAGCATTAAGAGATGAACAGCATTTTCAATGATGAAGCTAGCTTGAGATCCACTATCTAATAAAGCTCTTAGGGTGTGGCGACGTCCATCAACTGCGACGACATCAAGAAGTACAGTGGATAAGAGGACGGTTGTATGTAGTTGTCCTTTGACCAGTAAGGAGGTAGGTGGTTGGAGTGAAGTTGATTGTCGATGATGGATTAAAATGCAACATTGTATGATGAGATCGATGACAAGTCTGACATTTGAATTTAGACGGACACCCTGCAGACGCATGGCCGGTGCCCAAACAATTGATGCAGAGTCGTTCAGTTTTCGCAATTTGGAATCGCTCATTTGGACTCTTTGTTAAAAATAAGTTACACTTTCGGATTGAGTGTGGTTTATGGCACAATTGACAATTACGAATAGCAGCTGGCTGTTGACTTGAATCAATGGGCGACGTCGTATGGGTAGTCATAACTTTGTGCCCATACGTTGAACGAGATTTTGACGAAAACGATTTTTGATGAAATTTGTTTTGGGACGTGAAGGCATTTGAAGTCGGCGTGTAATTTCCGGCACGAGCTTCTGCAGACCGTACGTGACTCCTCAAGAACTCTATAAAGTCATTCGTCGACGGTTGATGTCGATCTCCAACGGTCAATTCCCAGCGAGCACGAAGGTCATAATCAAGATGATTTTCGAAGATATGGACAAGAATGGGACTCCATTGGCGAGTGACAAAATCTAAATTATCCAACGCCGCAGTGTGCTCAAGAATTGAAGTGAGAAGTGTTTTGATGGACGATGCATCGTTTGATTTTACTGTATGAGGAGATAAGAGGGCGTCCAAATGGATTCGCGCCAAGTCACGCTTATTGCCATATCTGGCACGCAACACTTCCCATGCTTTGTTATAATTGGCCGAGGTTAGAGGTAGATGTGATACCAACGAAAGAGCTTCACCCTCTAGAGAGGTTTTCAAATATTCAAATCTTTCTACGTCAGGAAGATCTGGGGCGTGAGAAAGAATTGATTTGAAGAGGTCTTCAAAACCCTGCCATTCTATCAGGGCTCCAGAAAACGTGGGGAACTTTCGTTTGGGCAACTGGTAATTTGACAAATTGCCTGTGGTACCTGTTTGGTTTGCGGTGACTTGAGCAGCAGATGTATCCATAACTGGAGATAATGAAAGCTGGAATACATCCGCGAACGCGGCAAGTTCATAGTAGAGATTGTCAAACTCAGAGCACAGCTTAAGACTTTCTTTATTGTCTGTAACCTCTTGCGGCGCAAGGCCTTTTCCGACTGCATTTTCCATGACTTGGATATCTTCCTCTGTAAGTTTACGGATGTCGTTTATTTCAGATAACATTTTTACTATTTTTGCACGTTTGCCGAGATTTGAACGATCTGCTTTGAATTCACCAGCGGCAGCGACAAAAGAAGTGATTTTAGCAATAGCACGGACTGTCCGTACTTTTGCATCGTTGTACGTAATTGATGGTACGGTAGACATATTCAACCAGAAAATTTAAACAAGATGTCCAAGTAAAATAGAACAAAAAACAGAAAAAGAAACAACGCTGAATGGAATATAGTATTTGAGATAACGAGTATTCGACGATAAAGATTTGAACAAAAACTTGATGGTACTATAAATCTGAACGTGGTTTGTTTGATATATCCAGTTCGAGGGACCAAAATGTTTGAGCGCACTGCTCAAATAATTTATATATATATATATGTTTATGTGTCTTTAATTCGCCATGTAGGCAACTCAATATACACCTACCGACGACGACGACCAGGACGGGATATTAATAACTTAAATTTTTACGGGGAACAAGGACGTTGAGTTTATACACAGGAGTGGGGAAGTCGAGTTTAGTTATTTGGGGGGGGGGGGGTTTCTCTGTGGCCGTATCGGTCTGGTGCAATGACCACAGAGCTCACACAAAATCGGAATAATACACTAAAACTAAACATTCAATTCACACTTATAATCTACGACGGTGACTGGTAACTCTGAACGATGACTAGACTCACGACGACCTGGGGCGGCCTCTCACACACCTCCAGGTGCTGGCGGACTTACGCGTGACTGACGGATCGCTGGTGGACTTGAATGGCCAATAATACATAGAAACAAGGATATAAAAACAAAACTCACAAGACACCGACGTGGATACTGTTGTTGGTAACTGCTGGTTGCGTGAGATGGTGGTGGTAACTTCAATGTATGCCACAATGGCGAAAAAACAACGAAATGCAATTTGTATTGAACTACGTTTTATTAAGGTATACTAATAATAATAATAATAATAATCGAAAATATATAAACGGGCCGCAGTGACACACCGTACAAAATATTAATAATATGTATAGGATAACGATTTATGCCGTTGTGGCTGAAGACGAAACAAAAAGGGGGAAATTAATAACAGAAAAATAATAAGACGTGTTGCCTCAATGGCGAACAGCAAGAGACAAAGTATACGAAAAAAAAATGTGTGAATAATAATAATAATTAGGGCGTTGGCCGCGAGCAAAATAATAATAATTAAACATATGATATAATTATACAAAGACATTAATAAAGGTAACGATATAATTCAATAATATGAATAATAATAATTGACGGACAGATAAGTAAAATTCACATACACAACGGACGGAGACATGGAAACAGATAAGGAATGGTCGCCGCCGTCGTGCTCATTTGATTATCGCGCGAGTATAAATATTACGGAGTAGCGTAAACATACTTTAAATAATGATAAGGACAAGGAAAAAATAGAGAAAACCAAACAAGTATTAAGAGGACGCCATACAGGCAAACGAAAACAAGCAACGACCAAGAGAATGCGCTGTTAGGTGTTTTCGTGATCCGCAAGCACGCGACGTTTAAGCCGCGCCCACTACACATTGTCCGGCTGCCGGCCGACGATTGTGCTCATTCGGGAGCGATGTTTATTATTTCCTCGACCTTCGTCTGTGACGGATCGGGTAAATATACCATGTATACCATGTATACACGTCGTGTTTATGCCGTATTGCTGCCGTAATATTTTAAATATTCACTATTATACACGAAACATCTTTTAATTAATGCCACTGTCTGCCCAATTGTATATCTATTTGTATATAACAATATTATGAAGGCTAGAAAATCTAGTTTCTACCGTACCTTTAATTGTTGTACAAACATTTTAAGTATTCGAGTTATACATTTTAATATTTTACGTGTACAATAACTTACGATTTACATTTAGTTTGTAAAAATAAATAGACATACATATTATGTATTTATTTTTATACTTACCAATATTTTCGAATTTATTACCATTATATCATTGATTATAATAAATATTATTATTTATAGTATTCAATGATAATAATATAACATATATCAATAAACATTTTAATCAGCCATATATAAACTACTTGAACTTGATTTAGATATTATTTATTTTACCAAAATATAATGAACATAATATATACATATTGCATAAGACACGACTTATTTAATTTGTTTGTATACATTTTTTTTAATATTTTTTTGTTTCATCAAATTTTTTGCTATTGTTATATGAGCTGGTTCTCTGATATCTTCAATTTGCATTCTCTTTCCGTAAAGCGGATCAACTATTTCCGGAAGCAAACATTCTAAGTAAAACCTGTAAAAAATGTAATACATACAAAATAATTAAATATAATAAATAATATTGATATGAACTTATCATACATTTTTAATTTTTCAACCATTTTAGTGTTCCAAAATTCACTATCGTAATAAATGTTTTGAATATTTGTCCATTGCATTGTATGTATCACAAAATAACAACATTTTCTACCAGTTATCCGCAGTTGACCCATTACTTGATAAAAATATTTGTGATCCTTTTTGAGAAAGAGCTTACCGTCATCATTGATGGTACAATACTGCAACTATTTACATGTTTTACGGTAACTGCCAACTGGTATCAATAGACATTTTTTGGTCAAATAAATTTAATACATACTTGAATATTTTTTACTGCTTGAATGGCACTTATAGAGTCTTTCGCCGCATACGGACATTTAATTTCAATGATAGCGTCTTCGTTAATGAGACCATCTAAATATTTTAGTTAGTTAGTTGTATTATTATCAAACATAATAAATATAAATAAATCACATACCAGGACTTGCAGCTAAATATGGAAATGTATTATCTGTAAATAGCCCACAGGACTTAACTAACATGTTGGATAGCTTTTGAAATTCAATTCTTGCTATGGGTTCCATTTGAATTCCATAGCTTATCTCTTTGCACATTGTATTCAGTTTGTATAGCATATTGTGTACTTTTTTTTTGCAGCTTGTTGTGACTTTCATCTTACAAATATCTCCAAAGTTTGATGCAGTTAGTCGTTTTTTACAGGTCAGTTACCCTGGCACCCCCATTATGAAATTTTAGGTAAAAAACCATTTGGTATTATGTTAATTATTATGTAACAATTTGTAACCACAAATTTAAATTTTGTAACCTATCCTGATCCCGGGAAAATCGATTTTTACATTGGGGTGCCAGGGTAACGTTACCCTGGCGTCCCCACCTGTATAAATTGGTCATACGACCCTGCAAATGGTTCTCTATTATGTTAATTATTATGTAACAATTTGTAACCACAAATTAAAATTTTTTAACCTATCCTGATCCCGGGAAAATCGATTTTTACATTGGGGGCGCCAGGTTACTAAAAAAAGTAATTGATTAGTTTAAGACCTTTATTTTAAATGATACAATAGTAAGACTTATCAGTTTTTTTTTGTACAAAATAAAAACTATTTAGAACACTCACCGAAGTTACGTCGTCTCAAAATAAATGTGATTCCATCATTGAATCTTCCAAAAAGAAAACTGGACACAGTTATTGACACTCCTACAAAAGAAAAGATACGAAAAAGATCTGAGCGAGCACAAAAACGATCCAAATTTGTCGGAGAATTATTTGGTACAAGTAATGAATTAGAGCAAACACGAGAGCAAACATCATCTGACTTTGAAGAACTAGATATTGAATTAATAGATGAAGCCAGTGTTCAAATATCTAACATAAAATATGTACAAACTTTTGATAAATGTATCCAAGTAGACCCTTTGTACCAACCTCTTGGTTTCAAAAGAACCATTATGGATCTAATCAGAAATGATACTGACATATTGGCCTTTACAGGAATCCCCACGTTATTAAAATTAAAAAAAATAGTTGAGGCAGGGGAATCGATAGTTTGTAGATTAAATTATAATACCGAATTTGCCTTAGACGTTCATCATCGAATATTATTAACATTAATTAAACTTAAACTGAACATATCATATAAATGCCTTTGTGTATTATTTAGTATATCTAAAAGTACATGTGCAAATTATTTTTACGACACTATTGATCTATTATATTTAATCTTAAAACCTCTAATTATCTGGCCATCTAAAAATAGTATAGAAAAAAATTTCCCTAGATGTTTTATTAATTTCATGTCTACTAGAGTTATTGTAGATGGAACTGAAACTGCTATCGAAACACCAAAATGTCTAGCATGTCGTATTAGGACATATTCGTTTTATAAAGGTCGTCACACCATAAAGTTCATGGTAGGTATATCTCCTGATGGATTAATTACGTTTGTAAGTGATGTATTTGGTGGAAAAGCTTCTGACAAACATATATTTGAAACCAGTGGTATTTTAAATAAGTGTGAAATAGGGGACTCTGTAATGGCAGATAAAGGATTTCTCATAGGAGAATCTTGCAACAATGCAGGTGTCAAATTAATTCGCCCTCCTTTTTTGAGAAAAAATAAACAGCTTAGTTTAAAAGATGGTGTATCAAACACAGAAATTGCCAAAGCTAGGGTACACATAGAACGAGCCATACAAAGGATTAAAATATACCATATATTTAAAAATAAAATGCCTTGGAAGTGTATGTGTAAAATTGATAAAATTGTACATATTGTTTGTGGAATTACAAATATTTCAAACCCAATAATAGGAAAGGATGGATTTTAATATTTTCATTTTTTTTAAAAATTACTAATTTATATATCATTAAGTCATGACCATATTGTAAAGCAAATATTTTATTAAGTCATCATAACATACATTTATAATATATAATTATTTAAATAATTTTGTTTGAACATTATATTTTATCCTGGTTCTCTAATAAAAAAGGTAATGCATGTCTAAAATATATGAAATTCAGTGAAGAATATAATTCTTTACAAAATTCTAAATCTAATGTGACTTCTATTAATAAAACAGAATCAGTCATTTTTTCATATATAACTAAGTAACATAATTTAATATTACAAAGTAATAAGCCTAATTGAATTTGTCCATAATAAGGATGTTTTTTTTTAAGGCTGGGTATACCTATGCTATTAATCTCAATATATTTTAAATTCTTTAATAGTTCTAACTCACACTTTATTTTCCCCATGACTGGACACTTGATTTCAATTAAATACATTTCATTATCAGATATAAAAAAACCATCTGGACTAAATCCTAACCAAGGACAATGAATATTAACAATAAACCCTGATTTAATTACAGTTATATTTTTTAATTTTTCAAAAGCTATAATGGCCAATGGTTCATTTTCAATCCCATAAAAAGTAGCACTGTTTCCAGAGAAATTGGAAAACAATAAGGATTTTAATTTTGAACAAATATTTTTATTTTGAAGTGATCCGTGAAAAAAAGTAAATAATTTGTACGCTGATGTACCTGTGATTCTCAATTTACGAGATTTAAGCCATAATGGTCCCATTTGAGTTAAAGTACTATTACACAAATTGATTGATTCTTGTTTATTAATTTCTACTTTTGTTTTATAAAAATGTATAGTATCTGAGGAACAATTATTAATTAACTCGAGTATATTTTGTGCTTCATCTTTAATCACCGAAGAATGTGCAGTTACCAGTTTTGTATAAAAAATATTTCTATCAAAACTAGATGTACTTGATGTAGTATCTAGTGATCGAGTTCGAGGACTATGGCGACCTTTAATGTGAATTGACAAAGCTGAGTCTGGAAAACCTAGAACAATATTACCATGTGTTAAAATGTGACTAAGTACCCGATATAATCAGCATAGCAAATAATTATTATTATATATAGATAATGCTTAATATCTATTTTAGTGTAGTATTAAAGCATAGTAATTTAGCAGTACATCAATACCAATGAAGTTTAGCAATTTTATTTATAGCCATTTATGATTACTACAGGAATCACTAAAAAAAAAAAACAACTAATTGACCATATATTTTTAGATTAAATATAAAATATTGCAATAAGCAGAAGCCTTTAAGTGTGTTGTTGATTAATTTTTATACTTATACTTATATTTCATATTTTTTTATTCCAATTATTTGTAGAATTAGAATTATTTATGTAGACCTTTTTTGTATGCCCCTGCAGAATTTAAAAAAAAAATTTTAAAACTAAATAAAAATGTATTAGACAATAATAAAACAAATTTGTATATTTGTAAAAAGTTATTGATGAATGACAATAAATACCTTGTAACAACTTTTGAAAAACTTCTTCTTGAAGGTCAGGTGATAGCGAGTTAGGTAAACTTTGTTTATAAGAAGCAGTAGGACATTCAACATGACAAAATTCTCTTATTGGAATCGGTTTATACAAATTAATACCAGTATTTTTCATTTTGCCCCATTGTTGTCGAAGATCAGTACAGCTTAAAATTTGTATGTCCTCTTCTGAAGTTCTGTTAGAATATAGTATTATAAATTGTTATTTTTAATATTATTAGATTCCTAATTTTATATATAGTTCAATAAATAAAAGTTGGCACTTACTTTTGAAGTTTGAGCAAAAAGCCTACAACATGTTTGCACTTGCCAGTGCCAGCTTTACAACTACATGAACCATTTATAGTAGTATTTAAATCTACATTTGTTTTTGAAATAATAATTTCATGAGGATGCCCATTTAGGTTTGATGATTGTAGACATAATGCTATGAACACAACTGTATTTTCAGATTTTTCTTTAATGCCAAATTCAATTATATGATTGCATTTAAGAATTTCTGTACCTTCAACCAACGGTCTTTTACTGTCACCAATATAATTGATTATATCTATGAGCTCTATTACAGATGTAAACATTTTAAAATCATGTAAAAATAGTAATAATAATTACTATATTATAAGAATAAAATAATAATATTTGAATAATGAAACTGAAATTAATATTAATTTAATAAATCTTATTATATTACTATTTACTATGCACTACACTGCCTGTCTGCTTATAAAAAATGTAGTGCCTGCATAGTACGTGACACATGTGCCTACATTTCATTATCAACCGTGATAAGAAACTAGCGCTACCTATAGTTGCTTGGAATCGCCAATAGTATGTGTATCAAGTATTGTCCCGCGTCCGTATGCAATGTTAACATAATAACAATAATAATCGTTATCAGAAGTTGACGACAACAAACAAAAATTGAAATAAAAAAATAATTCCATGAATAATTATAACGTTCGATCCTACAACATACTAAAAATAGCACGTTTGATTAAAGACGTCGGATTTATATGGCCCAACAGTCAACGATGCCAGATAAGAATAAAATTATGTTTTGTCACTGTGTGTGTAAATTTGGTATTGTAAGGGCCTGTTGCTAAAAACTATTATTTACGTGGTTTTATAAATTTTTCTTAACCAGAAAGAAGTGGTCTTAGAATAACAAATGGACATTATAAAGCCATTTTATACAGATCAAACGGTAGATGGGAAGAGTATGACGATTTACAAACCAAAATGGTAGCAGGAAAAAAAAAATAAAACAACAAATGTAGAATTGATTGTGTACACATTAGAATAAAAATTATTTTAAGTTAATGATTTCTTTTAAAAGTTGATATATATATGACAGAGAATTCTAATTATCAGCTAAATAATGCCCAATATTTATTTCATTACATTGTATTCTATTTATAAAATGTTCACTCTTAATAAAAAGTTTCCTATTGAGGTTTTCAAAATTTTTTTGTGTTGACACAATTATAAATATCTATTTTTGACGATATATTTTTCACTAAAGAGTACCCTTATATTTCAGAATTGTTTAAATCATACTATTTTAAACTGTGAATGAAGTATTAATTAGCCAGCATTGTAAAGTGACAAACGTTACCCTGGCGCCCCCAATGTAAAAACCAATTTTGCCGGGTGCAATGTAAGTTAAAAAATTTGGATTTGTGGTTACAAATTGTTACATAATGATTAACATAATATAGAACCTTTTCCAGTGTCGTATGTCCAATTTATACAGGTGGGGACGCTAGGGTAACGTTACCCTGGCACCTCCAATGTAAAAACCGATTTTGCCGGGTTCAATGTAAGTTAAAAAATTTAAATTTGTGGTTACAAATTGTTACATAATAATTAACATAATATAGAACCATTTGCAGGGTCGTATGTCCAATTTATACAGGTGGGGACGCCAGGGTAACGTTACCCTGGCACCCCAATGTAAAAATCGATTTTCCCGGGATCAGGATAGGTTACAAAATTTAAATTTGTGGTTACAAATTGTTACATAATAATTAACATAATATAGAACCATTTGCAGTGTCGTATGTCCAATTTATACAGGTGGGGGCGCCAGGGTAACGTTACCCTGGCACCCCAATGTAAAAATCGATTTTCCCGGGATCAGGATAGGTTACAAAATTTAAATTTGTGGTTACAAATTGTAACATAATAATTAACATAATATAGAACCATTTGCAGGGTCGTATGTCCAATTTATACAGGTGGGGACGCCAGGGTAATGTTACCCTGGCACCCCAATGTAAAAATCGATTTTCCCGGGATCAGGATAGGTTACAAAATTTAAATTTGTGGTTACAAATTGTTACATAATAATTAACATAATATAGAACCATTTGCAGGGTCGTATGTCTAATTTATACAGGTGGGAACGCTAGGGTAACGTTACCCTGGCGCCCCCAATGTAAAAATCGATTTTCCCGGGATCAGGATAGGTTAAAAAATTTTAATTTGTGGTTACAAATTGTTACATAATAATTAACATAATAGAGAACCATTTGCAGGGTCGTATGACCAATTTATACAGGTGGGGACGCCAGGGTAACGTTACCCTGGCACCCCAATGTAAAAATCGATTTTCCCGGGATCAGGATAGGTTACAAAATTTAAATTTGTGGTTACAAATTGTTACATAATAATTAACATAATACCAAATGGTTTTTTACCTAAAATTTCATAATGGGGGTGCCAGGGTAACTGACCTGTTTTTTACGCTCTATAAACCAGTCTTGGCTACAATTTTGTTCTCTGGTAATATATTTTAATTGCACTTTATCAATTGTTTCTAATTTTTCTAAAAACAACATTTTTTTCTTTTGCAATTCTTCAGAACCCATTATATCGTCTAATGGTAAGGCCAACCCATAATCCACATCTGGTCCGTTAGACATTAATTTGGATTTTGATCGTTTAATTCCTTCTGTAAATAGTTTTCTTCTTCTCATTGTTGTATTTTGTCTAATGCGTTCGATGTTGTTAATGTGCATTTTAGAAAATTTTCCTATAATGATATGATATTATCTTATCAAAATTACATTTATTCTATTTATGTACAGTTATTATCAAATAATATAGTTCCTACCTGGACTAGTTTTAACAATTTTCTTATGTATTGTTCGTATATAATTTTTTGAGTTAAATGCTATAACAGCTGCTTCTACCCTTGTTTTATAGTTAGACCCCTGTGTAAAATTAATGCGTTTTGCTCCTATATGTTTATTTATTATAGCATTAAACTGCTCACATGGATTAGTATCTACACTTTCAATTAAACTGTCTGCATTAATAATCAATCTATACACTATATTCTTAATATCGGCCATGATTCCTGTTTTTTCTGCTTCTGGTACTAAATTAATTTCACCAACTTTTGGCCCAGAACAAAAATATGCTGCACACTTATTGTGATATCCTATTCTATGATAAACACTATTAGAAATATCATTTCTAAGTTCTAAAAATAAAATATTATACATTAAAAACAATGCTATTTTTATAATAATAAAAAATTCACAACCAATAATATATATTATAAAAAAAAACACTGACCATCAATTTTTACGCGAAGTGGTACATTGGTGTTTTTATGATGTTCAATAGCCTTGGTTATATCAGAACGAAAACGCATAATGTTTTGAGTTATAAACTTTCGTATTACAATTGAATATTCAGTCCTTTTAGTGAGCGTGCTTAATTTTGTACAGTAATTTCGCATAAGATGATTTTTACACTCAATCTTTTGTATTTTAAAGTCACTCCCATATGGTAATACTTCATTAAGTTTTTTGGTAACACTACTGTCACCATCACCTGAAATATTATCAAAAACTATTTTAAATTCTAAACGGAGTGAAAAAGTTGCACAAGTTGTAATTTCACAAAAATATTTTTTTTTAATATTACCGTTTAAAATTGTAATTATTGTAGAACTCGTCGAAATATCGTAATAATAATAAAATATTAATAAATATCAATATAAATGTAATAAAATAACCTATACCTATACTCAACTACTCAATGAAGAGATCTACTTGAAATACCTATACTATATACAGTAATACTATACGTATATTATATGTAAATAAATTACAACAAGTATTTACCGATCAATTTATGGTATTTCAACCCATGCATATTTATGCTGTTACAAAACCCTTCTACTATTGCATCTGCTTCCATTGCTGTAGACGCTTTTTTCCAATTTAGAAAGCATTTGTGGACTGGTGGATCTTCCTTCTTAGTAATAGCTCTTTGACACACTGAGCAATACCTATTACGAATGCCGACGAATAGAATTTTTTTTGTCTTGTATCCAATAAGGGTGGCCTGTATAGTATAATTTTAAAATTATTTGTAAATAAAAATAATGTATTTATTCAATATTTTAATATGTTTCTCACGGCTCCGGAAAATGCGTTAATCTTTGTCCTGTAACTGCGTTTGGACCATAGACCGTCGGCAATTACAGTACAGAGTGGTACACCGTGTTCATCAATATTGCCACTTTCTATAGCCAATCTACGTTCTTCGTTTCCTGCTTTAATCATTTCGTCCATGGCAGTATCTTGAACAGTACTACCGATGTTAGACAAATATTTCAAATAAGTAGTAGATGAAAAGGTCGGAAGTTCGACAGATGAGCATAGTTCACTCAATTGAGTATGACCAATTCCTTAAATTATAATTAAAAATATCGCTCGTTTACATATTACACTATATATCTGTTATAACTTATATTATGTACAATCACAGATTATGTGTCATCAGTATTCATGGTGTATTGGAAGGAATACGGGTGTATAAGGCGGCGTAATATTTAGCAGTGTAAATGGAATATTTTAATTTAACTAGAAATGTGTGTAAACTTTACTTCGAGCCAGCGAGAAAAATTGTATGAGGTATAGTCGAAATCGATTTTCTGTGAATTATTTTTTTTAAATTGTATAAATTACACATTTTGTAAAATGTCTACATGTTAGTAATAAATGGGCCTAAATGGCCTTTTAATAATTATTTTGGTTTTTCTTAGTACAGCATCAACAACAGAATATTCAATTATAATAAATAAGAATAATAAGATACATTTTCTATTTTATTATTTTTATTCAAGATTGAACAACTAAAATATATACCATGTATAAATTATACATGGCAAATACTGATACTTACGGCATATTACGAATGTTCTTCATTCTTTTTTTAATACATGTTTTGCCTACTCGGGCACGCTTTTTTACGACGGTACGGAACTTTTTGGGTGACATTTTACGATGGGAATGAAAACGTATCAGTAATAGACTTATACCTACCTACTCAGTTGTCCATAGTATAATAAATAATAATAATATGAAATGTTTCTCGTATATTATTACAGACCCTCTCTCTGCCTATGTTTTTGTAGAATTATTAGATTGTATTAGATTGTGTCTGTACAAATAATAATGTTTTTCGAAGATATCATTAGTAGTTCTATTTTGGTCATCGCATAATCGGCGCTATCAGTCGAGAATGAGCTGGCCGTCAAAACTCGCACGCCACCATCGAAGAATGGAGTGGGGATGAACGTTGTAATGCCGAACGCGGCCGTATACATAATATGAGCGGGGCCTGGGGCAGTCTTCCCGATTTTGATAAGAGTGAACATAACCTAAAAAAAAAAAAAAATGTTTTTTCTTGAGATCAGTTACGCCAACCTTAGAATCCTAAAGTTCTTTCCACCTAGCCACTACTGCCCATCTTGCAATACAAAAATCTGAAATTGAAATTGCTAAAAACCTAACTAACGCTTATCAATAATAACTATTGTTCCCCTCAACTTCCCTCATATTTAGATTGTAGACTGACTAACCAGTAACCACTAATTTTTGAGAATCATTTCTTCAAAATCACATACATTTATTTTATAATCATCATACTGTTATATTATGTATAATAATTTCTCATTGAAGTATTTCGTATTTAATATATAATATATAATATATAATACGTATAGGTGTGACGTATAGAATAATTCTGGTCAGTCGGTTCGGAAACAAAAGCTATTTAGTTATTTATTCGGCCAAGACATCATCGAAAGTAGCATACAGGTTAGGTTTAACGTCTCGATTTCACGTATATGGGTTGTGTCTAGAAGTCGGCTCATTAGAGTGACGAAAATAGGAGCCTTTGTAAAACTACTATCAATTTTTTTTTTACCAGGACACTGCGAAAAGCGGGAGAGTCATTCCAAATGTTTGGCTCGAGGAGCTCCGCTTTATTATCAATTTTTTTTACCGGGACGCCGCGAAAAGCGTTAGGTTTAACGTATATGGGTTGTGTCTAGAAGTCGGTTTATTAGAGTGAGGAAAATAGGAGCTGTTGTAAAACTACTATCGGTATCAAAAATGATACATTATCAATGTATTTACATTATATATACCAAGCGTTCGGCTCGAGGAGCTCCGCTCCTCGGCCAGGACACCGACGAAAGTAGGATACGGTTTTTCTTTGAAAACACACATTTATTCAATGAACGTATAGAGGATAAATCCAGAGGTCGGTTATTAGAGTGATGTAAAGAGTAATTCTGGTCAGTCGGGACGGAAAAAAAACTATTTTGAGATATTTTTTATCTTTTTTATATTTTAGTTATTGAGAACGCCGCCGGGGGTAGGATACAGTTTTTTTAACGTCTAGTGGCCGGTGTGAAACGCCTTTCGGGATCAAAAGTATAAACATGATAAATTTTATTTACACGGACACCGCCGAAAGCGTTAGGTTTAACTACTCGATTTAACGTATATGGGTTGTGCCTAGAAGTCGGATCATTAGAGTGACGAAAATAGGAGCCGCTGTAAAACTACTATCAATTTTTTTTTTACCAGGACACTGCGAAAAGCGGGAGAGTCATTCCAAATGTTTGGCTCGAGGAGCTCCGCTTTATTATCAATTTTTTTTACCGGGACGCCGCGAAAAGCGTTAGGTTTAACGTATATGGGTTGTGTCTAGAAGTCGGTTTATTAGAGTGAGGAAAATAGGAGCCGTTGTAAAAATACTATCGGTATCAAAAATGATACATTATCAATGTATTTACATTATATATACCAAGCGTTCGGCTCGAGGAGCTCCGCTCCTCGGCCAGGACACCGACGAAAGTAGGATACGGTTTTTCTTTGAAAACACACATTTATACAATGAACGTATAGAGGATAAATCTAGAGGTCGGTTATTAGAGTGACGTAAAGAGTAATTCTGGTCAATCGGGACGGGAAAAAAACTATTTTGAGATATTTTTTATCTTTTGTATATTTTAGTTATTGAGAACGCCGCCGGGGGTAGGATACAGTTTTTTTAACGTCTAGATCGAACGCGTGTAGGATAAGTCTAGAGGTTGGTGTATTGGAGTGACGTATAGAATAATTGTGGTCAGTCGGTTCGGAAACAAAAGCTATTTAGTTATTTATTCGGCCAAGACATCGTCGAAAGTAGCATACAGGTTAGGTTTAACGTCTCGATTTCACGTATATGGGTTATGTCTAGAAGTTAATATTGAATATTGAAAACTTACTTATAAATACTAAATACCTAAAGGTCTTACACATCATAGCTAATGTATTTCACCACTATCAAAAACGGTTTATATTCTACATGGGTGGATAATTGTTATGAAAATTTCTACGACTAAACTTTAAGTTACTAATACTGCAATAAGTTAGTGAACACAATTCCTGCAAAAAATTTTGTTTAAACATCATTAAAGTTGAAAAAGATCAACTTTATATTTTTATGATCATAATAAAATAAAATGCAAAGAAATGTTCAAATAGAAAGTGTAAATAAAACAGTGTTTTAAAAATGATGAATGTGCCTAAATTAATAAAATTCTTTGTAAAGCTCAGTTGATGTAATGAACATTATTTTTACTCACCGTAAGAAAATTTGAGTGCTCCACAATAAACATAAATAAATAAATTTGTATAAATTGACTGTAATTACAGTACCAAACGGTAAATGCAAACAGATTTGATTAGATTTATTCATGTGAGTTGGATAAGGGCAATGGAAGTAACTATCAACTTAATTATTATTATATATTATTTTTATATAAAATCAAGCAAAGAGATGCAAGTTGAATCAAAATTATGAACTAACATGTTAACCATGTTTTGAACAGCTACTTAGGTCTGGTCAAAATATATTATACCCGATTTTGCTAAGAGAAAATCATTTTTATTGTATATGTATATTACCATAGACAAAAGCCGATAAGTTACGGGTCAATTGAGTATTTACTATAGTATTTTCACATAATAGTTCTAACTACAATTTACAATTAGTGTTTTCTAAAGAATCATAATTCAGGGCTCAGAAGTTATGCACTTAAAAATTCCAAAATATGCGCTATAAATGGCACGAAAAAATGAAAAATAAGAATTTAACTTGAAAAAATTTAACAAAATCTAAAAAAAAAAAATATGCACTAAAAATCTCTTAATATTTTGTATTTAACATAATAATTATATGTAGTCGAGTAATGAATAATAATTGTTATGAAAATTTCTACAACTAAACCAAGCTTACTTAAAAAAAACTTTAAGACACTAATAATGCAATAAGTTAGTGAACTATTGTTTAAACATTATTATAGTTAAAAAAATATCAACTTTATATATTTTGATAATAAAATAAAATGAAACAAAAGGTTCAAACAGAAAGTGTTAATAAAACAGTGTTTTAAAAATGAAGGTGAACATATAATGAACATTTTTTTTACTAATAAATTACTATAGATTGAATCAAAATTATGAACAAATATTTCATACATTTTTTGAATAGTTACATAAGTCTGGTCAAAATATATGATACCCATTTTCCCAAGATAAAATCATTTTTATTGTAAATGTATATATTACCAAAGACAAAAGCCAATAAGGCAGGGGTCAATTGAGTATTTACTATAGCATTTTCACATAATAGTTCTAACTTCAATTTACAATTGAAAATAGCAATCAGTATTTATTAAAAGGTTTATACAAAAAGAAATGTATACATTTACATATACGGTTTTTTTTATAACAAAAACCCTAACATTGTTAGTATTGTGGAAATTAGTTTTTTTAGACGTGGAAAGCTCTTATTGTGACTACTCGATAACATATTGTAGTTGAATACAGCAGTTAATAAGTACAATCAGATTCTGAAAAAAAATTATGTATGTACAATTAATATAATTGATTTGATATTAATGAGATAAAGTATCCAATGTAATGGTAAGTAGATTCTTTAATGGTAAGTAGTTTATAATTCTATGGTACCTAAAAGTATTCTATTTAATAAAACAGTGTAAATATTCAATTTTACATAATATAATAGGTACAGCAGAAACGTTTTTTTCTTAAAAACTTTTTATCCATTGAAAAAAATAAAAACTATTTACTTTTACTTTGTGTCGAATCATTCATGTTATTAGTAAGTATTCATCAAAAATAATAATACTATCAAAAAACACAAACCGAGAGGAAATTGTTTTATATTAATTATTATTTTATATTAAGAGATAAAAGTATACAATTTAATAGTAAGTAGGTATTGTTTATGACACCCAAAATTACAAATGTATTTCACATTTTCAACTTATCATCAAATAACCAAATTAAAATGTTAATTAATATATGACTGGTATTTAAGAAATAATATAATGGCGTTGGACTATTTGTAAATTTATTTCACCACAATCAAAATCAGTGGTTAGTTCAGCTAAAATAATATAATTATTTATTATAACGCTTTGATTCGTAGACGGTTATAGTAGATATATTTTTAAAAAATTTTCACTTACCATTGTAAAAGTATTTTGATTAGTTTAAAATCGATAAACACGGATAATTAACTATTTGCATATTTACTACCATGATAATAATATGTAAGAGTGTGTTTTAAGAGAAATTCAACAGTCATAATTCATGCAATTACAATTTTATCCTAGAATTAGGTACTGTTACATACATTTTGTTTTGATATAATCTGTACCACTCGAATTATAGGTACCTAGGGAGTCGAATTAGAGTATTTTCTATTATATAAAACAGTATAAATATTCAATTTCCTTTAGTTACTCATACACAGTGTGTTTGTAGCATATAATAGGTCCAGCAGAAATGTCCGATGTGTAGGTACCCGATATCATTGGTCAATGGTCTTCACACCAAAAGACAAAAGCCGACCTATAAATTATTATTTTGAACTAAATGGTTTATATACAGAAGAAAATAATTAAGACGATATCTGATTTAATATATAAATTATTATATAAAAGAAATAGAAAGAGTCAAATAATAAAATGTTTTCATAATATTTAGTATTTCCTGGATCATCTCTAACACAAACTGTAAATAATCGAAAATTGAATAAATAAATTGAATACAGTGTTTTAAAAGTCGGTGTTAATAATAAACAGATAGGAACTACCTACTGAACACGAATATTAACAGAACCTAGAAAGTATTTGTATTTATTTTTTGCAAAAGCCTAACACTCTCATGACCAATTCTGTCATTAGTAACAAAGTAACTTATTCAATACTTACTTTGTAAATCATTTATTATGAGTAATAATAACCGGTGGACAGCAAGAAACTACAAAACGATCAATATATATATATGACATGGTATAACGAACAAAAAACTAAAAAAAAATAATATATTACGCGTAAATTAGCGTAAAACGTATAATAAAACACGAATACACGATAAAAATTCGAGTAGTAGAGTGAATTATTAGTTTTTAATATATAATATACGACAAAAGTAATACGAATATACGATATTAAATTATTAATTTATTATTTACTATTATTTCTCGAGTACTCTAGAGGTACAAAAAATCACAAAACACTTATATGAGTACACTTTGTATAAAAGATACACGGTCAAACGTAATGCGTTTAAATCATATAATATATTATTATATAGGATACTAACTATATAGGATTACAAACTAAATAGTAGTTTAAAACATTTTTATTAAGAAAACATAGCAAAAACGTACAAAACACGATAAAACTCGAGTAGTACACATATAATATAATAACAATATATATATTTGATAACGAACAAAAAACTGCAAAAACGCGTAAATTTTTTTCGCGTAAATTTGCGTAAACATATAATAAAACACGAATACACGATAAAAACTCGAGTAGTAGAGTGAATTATTAGTTTTTAATATATATTAAAAAAAGTAATACGAATAGGCGGGAAACGATCACGGTGCACGTTTTTTTCGCAAACAAAAAACGAAAAATCGACCTTTTTTGGGCGCGCGAACGCGTAAAACGACGTCCGGAGACGAGGACAGAATATTTCGAGTGAGAACGCAATTTTATAGTATGAGAAAAAGGAAAAAACGGCCTTTAAGGCCTTTAACGGCCTTTTAAGGATTACAAACTAAATAGTAGTTTAAAACATTTTTATTAAGAAAACATAGCAAAAACGTACAAAACACGATAAAACTCGAGTAGTACACATATAATAACAATAACGAACAAAAAACTACAAAAACGCGTAAATTTTTTCGCGTAAATTTGCGTAAACATATAATAAAACACGAATACACGATAAAAACTCGAGTAGTAGAGTGAATTATTAGTTTATATATTAAAAAAAGTAATACGAAATACGAATATACGATATAAGACAAAGGCAACGTGTTATCACGATACACGGGGCCGCGTTATCATCAGACGACATAGAGTAGTGCGAATTGGCGGGAAACGATCACGTTTTTGCAAACGAAAAACGAAAAATCGACCTTTTTTGGGCGCGCGAGCGCGTAAAACGACGTCCGGGGACGGGGACAGAATAGTATATAGTAATAGAATAGTATATAGTAATAGTATATTTAGCTGCCGGTGAAACGCCTTTCGGGATCAAAAGTTTAAACATGATAAATTTTATTTACACGGACACCGCCGAAAGCGTTAGGTTTAACTACTCGATTTAACGTATATGGGTTGTGTCTAGAAGTCGGCTCATTAGCGTGACGAAAATAGGAGCCGTTGTAAAACTACTATCAATTTTTTTTTTACCAGGACACTGCGAAAAGCGGGAGAGTCATTCCAAATGTTTGGCTCGCGGAGCTCCGCTTTATTATCAATTTTTTGTTACCGGGTACATTTTTGGTGACACAAACTGAGGGCAAATCATAGGCGTGCGTACGGGTACGGCCTATACGGCCTGTGCCGTACCTGTAATAATTCCTTAAATCTCAGTTTTCTAACTTTCCCTAAAATAATTATGTTCTTGTAATAAGAAATTATTTATTGTTTTAAAAATAATACAATAATATAAATATAAGGTTAAATAATCATATGAATTATGATAAGACAGCTGTCCTATACTCCTACCATATAACATGTTCCACAAAATAGTCCGTGGCAATACAATCCATCAAGATAACGCACCATTATATATTAATTCAGTTGAAGTGATATATTTATATCTATTTATAAATTATAACGTTACGTCGACGCGCCGGCCGTCACAGCGCCGAAAATCTGGTTTTTATCGCAATCTACCGATAGTACCTAATATCTACCGATATTATTGATATAATATAATATAATATTGTAATTTGTATTGTATAATATGCCATATTGTTATAGTTGACTATTTTTTATTTTATTTGTATAATAACATAAAATTTAATTCAACATGAATAACAAAAATAAAAAGATGAAGACTTTACATGATTTTTTTATGAAAAAATCTACAAAACCTAATTCTGGTAAGTACTTATTGCCTATTTTAGTATTAATAATCTGTAAAGCATTAAAGCTTAATATTTATTAGCATTTTATAAGCACTAAACACTGTCAATATAATTGAATACTCACCTAGGCAATGTAATATTATACAAATATAATATTATTTAAAAAATTTAAAAATAATAAACTATTGTTGATATAATTCGGATTAATTTTAAAATTGTATAGTAATTATATTAATTAATTTAGATGACATTGATCCAGATGATCCAATAATATTGACACCTAGCACAAGTAATGTAGTAAAAACTGTGCATCAAATAAAAGAAGTACCTGGTATGAATTAAATAGTAAAATATTAAATAATAGGCTATTAGTGTCATAAATTTAAAATGAAATTATTAAGTAATTATATTAATTAATTTAGATGACATTGATACAGATGATCCAATAATATTGACACCTAGCACAAGTGATGTGGTAAAAACTGTGCATCAAATAAAAGAAGTACCTGGTATGAATTAAATAGTAAAATATTAAATAATAGGCTATTAGTGTCATAAATTTAAAATGAAATTATTAAGTAATTATATTAATTAATTTAGATGACATTGATCCAGATGATCCAATAATATTGACACCTAGCACAAGTGATGTGGTAAAAACTGTGCATCAAATAAAAGAAGTACCTGGTATGAATTAAATAGTAAAATATTAAATAATAGGCTATTAGTGTCATAATTTTAAATGAAATTATTAAGTAATTATATTAATTAATTTAGATGACATTGATCCAGATGATCCAATAATATTGACACCTAGCACAAGTGATGTGGTAAAAACTGTGCATCAAATAAAAGAAGTACCTGGTATGAATTAAATAGTTAAAAATATTAAATAATAGACTATTGTGGTCATAATTTAAAATAATTTAATTTCTCTTTTTTAGTACATTTTTATGACCCAGCTGTTGAGTTGCCTAAAAATCGTATTGAACTTAGTAAACGAGTGGATTATGGTCCTTACCAACCCGTGGTATCATTTCCACGAAAAAATATAGGGGGTAAAAATAGAAGTTTTCATGAAAACTATTATACACAATTTAAATGGATAGAATATTCACCTTCTAAGGATGCTGCTTTCTGTTTTCCGTGTCGATTATTTAAAGGAAATAGTATCAATGGAGGACAAATTGATCTTGCTTTTACTTCTAAGGGATTTAAGAACTGGAAAGACTCAGTGAGATCATTTTCTCGTCATCAAGCTTCCAAAGCACATTTATTTAGTTCTACTTCCTGGCATAATGTCCTAAATGAAAAACCTATTGATGTAATCATGAATGAAAATAAAGCGTTAGTATTACTTGAACGAGAAAAAGAAAGATTAAATAATAGAGAGATGATGAAGAGGCTTATTGATATAATTATTATGTTAGGAAAAACTGGCAAATCTTTCCGTGGACATACGGAAAAATATACTGATCTTAATAAAGGCATGTTTTTAGAAATCGCTGACTTATTAAAAAAATATGATCCAGTCTTAAAAAATCACCTTGAAAATGGTCCACGTAATGCAATGTACACCAGTAATCGTATTCAAAACGATTTAATTTTATCAATACATAATGTATCATTTAGGACTTTATGTAGTTCTTTTAAGAATAGTTATATATCTATAATTGCCGATGAAACAAGTGATTGCGGACATCAAGAACAAATGTCTGTAGTTATACGGTATTTTGATAAAAAATTAAATACACCAGTTGAAAGTTTTATAGGTCTTCAAAGACTATTTAAAGTTGACGCTCAGTCCATTTTTGACAGTCTAAATGACATGTTGGTGAACAAATTAAATTTAGATTGGTCTGCTGTTTTAGCTGTGTGTTTTGATGGTGCTTCTAACATGTCAGGTTCTTACAATGGTGTTCAAGCTAAATGTAAAGAAAAAAATAGCAAAGTAATGTATGTACATTGTTATGCACACTGTTTAAATCTAATGCTTGTTGATTCTATTGGTCCAAGAAATAAAATTGCATTCAATTTTTTTGGCATTATTCAACTAATTTATTCATTTATTGAAGGAAGTTGTATACGACATGCTGTACTTGAAAAAATATCCAGAGATACTCATTCAAAATTAGTTACTTTAAAATCCCTTTCAACAACACGCTGGGCATGTCGATCAGAAGCAATAGCTGCTATTAAATCTAATTATTCAATACTTTTACAAGCAATTGAAGAAATAAAAAATTCAACAAGAAATCCTGAAATAAAAGCAAAAGCTAAAGGTCTAATAATTAATATGAAATCATTCAAATTTATATTTGCACTTAATATGTTACATCCCATCTTACTCTCTATAGCAAAAGTTAGTTCAAAACTACAAACGGAAAAACTTGAATTACTAACTGCAGTTGACTTGATAACAGGATTGAAAAATATTCTGTCTGAATTTAGATCCTATGACCATGACTTTGATGTGATATATGATGCTACATTAAAAAATTGTGCTGAATTTAACATAGAGATTCCAGAAGTTAAGAAACAGAAAATATCAAGTAGAGTTGTTCCTAATAAAGAAACACAACATTTTATAGAATCTAAAAAAGAAGAAATGAAATATTCCTGTTATTTTGTAACATTAGATGAAATGTTAAGTGGCTTAAATTCACGTTTTAATCAAGAAACTTTGAGTATAATTTCTGCAGTTGGAAATTTAATTAATCTTACAACCAGTGAAAATGAATACGTTTGTTTATCAAATACATTTGATATTAATATCGAAGATTTAAAAAATGAAATCAAACTACTGAAAAATTTTTCAAACACAGAAATGCCTAAAGGTACATCAACGGTAACTATAACACAGTGGCTTCAATGGCTAAATCATTCTGACAGAGCAGATATTTTTACTAACTTCAATAAAGCATTACAATTATTTATTACAATCCCTGTCACAAGTTGTTCATGTGAGAGAGCTTTTTCCAAGCTTAACATTGTAAAGTCAAAACTTCGGGCTAGTATGAATCAAGAGCGTCTTGACAGCTTACTTTTTATGAGTATTGAACAAGAAGTATGCACAAAAATTGATTATGGGGAAATAATCGAAGAATTCAAGACATTAGTTCCGGGAAATCGACGATTAGTCTTATAACTATGTGAATGTGTTTGGTGGTTTAGTGTACCTATTAAATGTAGTAATGTGTAATTCGGTATAAATATAGTCTTTTTTTATTTTAACCGTAATATTGCCATGAAACCATAACATAAACTGAATACCTACCTACAAAAAAAAATTGTGCCGCACCTATACAAAATCTCTGCGCACGCCTATGGGGCAAATTATATTAATGAGATAATGTAATGGTAAGTAGTTTATAATTCTATGGTACCTAAAAGTATTCTATTTAATAAAACAGTGTAAATATTCAATTTTACCTAATATAATAGGTACAGCAGAAGCGTTTTTCTTAAAAACTTTTTATCCATTGAAAAAAATAAAAACTATTTTGTATAATATTAATTATATAATATAGGTATACTTTTACTTTGTGTCGAATCAGACATGTTATTAGTGAGTAAGTATTCATCAAAAATAATAATACTATCAAAAAACACAAACCGAGAGGAAATTATTTTATATTAATTATTTTATATTAAGAGAAGATAAAAGGATACAATTTAATAGTAAGTAGGTATTGTTTATGACACCCAAAATTGCAAATGTATTTCACATTTTCAACTTATCATCAAATAACCAAATTAAAATGTTAATTAATATATGACTGGTATTTAAGAAATAATATAATGGCGTTGGACTATTTGTAAATTTATTTCACCACAATCAAAATCAGTGGTTAGTTCAGCTAAAATAATATAATTATTTATTATAACGCTTTGATGATTCGTAGACGGTTATAGTAGGTATATTTTTTAAATTTTCACTTACCATTGTAAAAGTATTTTGATTAGTTTAAAATCGACAAACACGGATAATTAACTATTTGCATATTTACTACCATGATAATATGTAAGAGTGTGTTTTAAGAGAAATTCAACAGTCATAATTCATGCAATTACAATTTTATCCTAGAATTAGGTACTCTTACATACATTTTGTTTTGATATAATCTGTACCACTCGAATTATAGGTACCTACGGAGTCTAATTAGAGTATTTTCTATTTAATAAAACAGTATAAATATTCAATTTCCTTTAGTTACTCATACACAGTGTGTTTGTAGCATATAATAGGTCCAGCAAAAATGTAGGTACCCGATATCATTGGTCAAATCTTCACGCCAAAAGACAAAAGCCGACCTATAAATTATTATTTTGAACTAAATGGTTTATATATACAGAAGAAAATAATTAAGACGATATCTGATTTAATATATAAATTATATAAAAGAAATAGAAAGAGTCAAATAATAATATGTTTTCATAATATTTAGTATTTCCTGGATCATCTCTAACACAAACTGTAAATAATCGATAATTGAATAAATAAATTGAATACAGTGTTTTAAAAGTTGGCGTTAATAATACACAGATAGGAACTACCTACCGAACACGAATATTAACAGAACCTAGAAAGTATTTGTATATATTTTTTGCAAAAGCCTAACACTCTCATGACCAATTCTGTCATTAGTAACAAAGTAACTTATTCAATACTTACTTAGTAAATCATTCATTATGAGTAATCATAACCGGTGGACAGCAAAAAACTACAAAACCATCAATATATATATATATATGACATGGTATAACGAACAAAAAACTATAAAAAAAAAATATATTACGCGTAAATTAGCGTAAAACGTATAATAAAACACGAATAAACGATAAAAACTCGAGTAGTAGAGTGAATTATTAGTTTTTAATATATAATATACGACAAAATTAATACGAATATACGATATTAAATTATTAATATATTATTTACTATTATTTCTCGAGTACTCTAGAGGTACAAAAAATCACAAAACAATTCTATGAGTACACTTTGTATAAAAGACGTACACGGTCAAACGTAATGCGTTTAAATCATATAATATATTATTACATAGCATACTAACTATATAGGATTACAAACTAAATAGTAGTTAAAACATTTTTATTAAGAAAACATAGCAAAACACGATAAAACTCGAGTAGTAGACATATAATATAACAAAATAAATAATAACAAAAAACTACAAAAACGCGTAAATTTTTTTCGCGTAAATTTGCGTAAACATATAATAAAACACGAATACACGATAAAAACTCGAGTAGTAGAGTGAATTATTAGTTTTTAATATATAATTATTACGACAAAAGTAATACGAATATACGATATAAGACAAATGCACGGAGAATAACAGATAACACGGGGCCGCGTTATCAATAAAAGACAGAGAGTAGTGCGAATTGGCGGGAAACGATCACGGAGCACGTTTCTTTTTCAAAAGGAAAAATGAAAAATTGACCTTTTTTGGGCGCGCGAACGCGTAAAACGACGTCCAAGGACGGGGACAGAATATTTCAAAAAAGAACGCAATTTTATAGTATAAGAAAAAGGAAAAAACGGCATTTAAAAAATAGTGGGAAAGTGAGGTTATGTTTACCTTACCGTTTTATTATATAAGACTAGCTGCCGGTGAAACGCCTTTCGGGATCAAAAGTATAAACATTTATTTTTCTCGCGTATATTTATTAATTATTATTTTGTTAATACAATTTATAATTCACATTCAATTGTGGAAATACGTGTTAGGTACATGCTACAACCACATATTTTTTTAAATTTTCGAATATAAAAGATCGGCGATTGGATCATAGTGTTGATTTATATTGGCTGAAGCTTCTTTCCATGTCACATGATGTAGTTGCTGCATATTTAAATAAGGAATTTGTCCTGATATAAAATAATAACTGAAATTGACCTCGTCCGATTCGCCATTTAATATTTTATCTATTGATTGTCGAGTTTCAAATCCATTATTGTTTTGTAAAACCTAGAATATTTTGTTTTTAACTATCTGCGACTCTTCCGTTACACTCAAAAGGTCGATCCCTAGCACTTATTAAAATCTATAGATTTTCATGAAGTGTTAAATTCTAGTGGCCGGTGTGAAACGCCTTTCGGGATCAAAAGTATAAACATGATAAATTTTATTTACACGGACACCGCCGAAAGCGTTAGGTTTAACGTCTCGATTTAACGTATATGGGTTGTGTCTAGAAGTCGGCTCATTAGAGTGACGAAAATAGGAGCCGTTGTAAAACTACTATCAATTTTTTTTTTACCAGGGCACTGCGAAAAGCGGGAGAGTCATTCCAAATGTTTGGCTCGAGGAGCTCCGCTTTATTATCAATTTTTTTTACCGGGACGCCGCGAAAAGCGTTAGGTTTAACGTGTATGGGTTGTGTCTAGAAGTCGGTTTATTAGAGTGAGGAAAATAGGAGCCGTTGTAAAACTACTATCGGTATCAAAAATGATACATTATCAATGTATTTACATTATATATACCAAGCGACCAAGGACACCGACGAAAGTAGGATACGGTTTTTCTTTGAAAACACACATTTATACAATGAACGTATAATGGATAAATCTAGAGGTCGGTTATTTGAGTGATGTAAAGAGTAATTCTGGTCAGTCGGGACGGAAAAAAAACTATTTTGAGATATTTTTTATCTTTTTTATATTTTAGTTATTGAGAACGCCGCCGTAAGTAGGATACAGTTTTTTTAACGTCTAGATGGCCGGTGTGAAACGCCTTTCGGGATCAAAAGTATAAACATGATAAATTTTTTTTACCGAAACGCCGCGAAAAGCGTTAGGTTTAACGTATATGGGTTGTGTCTAGAAGTCGGTGTATTAGAGTGAGGAAAATAGGAGCCGTTGTAAAACTGCTATCGGTATCAAAAATGATACATTATCAATGTATTTACATTATATATACCAAGCGTTCGGCTCGAGGAGCTCCGCTCCTCGGCCAGGACACCGACGAAAGTAGGACACGGTTTTTCTTTGAAAACACACATTTATACAATGAACGTATAGAGGATAAATCTTTAGGTTTGTTATTACAGTGATGGCCGGTGTGAAACGCCTTTCGGGATCAAAAGTATAAACATGATAAATTGTATTTACACGGACACCGCCGAAAGCGTTAGGTTTAACGTATATGGGTTGTGTCTAGAAGTCGGTTTATTAGAGTGAGGAAAATAGGAGCCGTTGTAAAACTACTATCGGTATCAAAAATGATACATTATCAATGTATTTACATTATATATACCAAGCGTTCGGCTCGAGGAGCTCCGCTCCTCGGCCAGGACACCGACGAAAGTAGGATACGGTTTTTCTTTGAAATCACACATTTATACAATGAACGTATAGAGAATAAATCTAGAGGTCGGTTATTAGAGTGATGTAAAGAGTAATTCTGGTCAGTCGGGACGGGAAAAAAACTGTTTTGAGATATTTTTTATCTTTTTTATATTTTAGTTATTGAGAACGCCGCCGTAAGTAGGATACAGTTTTTTTAACGTCTAGATCGAACGCGTGTAGGATAAGTCTAGAGGTTGGTGTATTGGAGTGACGTATAGAATAATTAAAGAACCTCAGTGGCCGGTGTGAAACGCCTTTCGGGATCAAAAGTATAATCATGATAAATTTTATTTACACGGACACCGCCGAAAGCGTTAGGTTTAACTACTCGATTTAACGTATATGGGTTGTGTCTAGAAGTCGGCTCATTAGAGGGACGAAAATAGGAGCCGTTGTAAAACTACTATCAATTTTTTTTTTACCAGGACACTGCGAAAAGCGGGAGAGTCATTCCAAATGTTTGGCTTGAGGAGCTCCGCTTTATTATCAATTTTTTTTACCGGGACGCCGCGAAAAGCGTTAGGTTTAACGTATATGGGTTGTGTCTAGAAGTCGGTTTATTAGAGTGAGGAAAATAGGAGCCGTTGTAAAACTACTATCGGTATCAAAAATGATACATTATCAATGTATTTACAATATATATACCAAGCGTTCGGCTCGAGGAGCTCCGCTCCTCGGCCAGGACACCGACGAAAGTAGGATACGGTTTTTCTTTGAAAACACACATTTATACAATGAACGTATAGAGGATAAATCTAGAGGTCGATTATTAGAGTGATGTAAAGAGTAATTCTGGTCAGTCGGGACGGAAAAAAAACTATTTTGAGATATTTTTTATCTTTTGTATATTTTAGTTATTGAGAACGCCGCCGTAAGTAGGATACAGTTTTTTTAACGTCTAGATCGAACGCGTGTAGGATAAGTATAGAGGTTGGTGTATTGGAGTGACGTATAGAATAATTCTGGTCAGTCGGTTCGGAAACAAAAGCTATGTAGTTATTTATTCGGCCAAGACATCGTCGAAAGTAGCATACAGGTTAGGTTTAACGTCTCGATTTCACGTATATGGGTTATGTCTAGAAGTTGATATTGAATATTGAAAACTTACTTATAAATACTAAATACCTAAAGGTCTTACACATCATATCCAATGTATTTTACCACTATCAAAAATGGTTTATATTCTACATGGGTGGATAATTGTTATGAAAATTTCTACGACTAAACTTTAAGACACTAATACTGCAATAAGTTAGTGAACACAATTCCTGCAAAAAATTTTGTTTAAACATTATTATAGTTGAAAAAGATCAACTTTATATTTTTATGATAATAATAAAATAAAATGCAAAGAAATGTTCAAATAGAAAGTGTAAATAAAACAGTGTTTTAATAATGATGAATGTGCCTAAATTAATAAAATTCTTTGTAAAGCTCAGTTGATGTAATGAACATTATTTTTACTCACCGTAAGAAAATTTGAGTGCTCCACAATAAACATAAATAAATAAATTTGTATAAATTGACTGTAATTACAGTACCAAACAGTAAATGCAAACAGATTTGATTATATTTATTCATGTGAGTTGGATAAGGGCAATGGAAGTAACTATCAACTTAATTATTATTATATATTATTTTTATATAAAACCAAGCAAAGAGATGCAAGTTGAATCAAAATTATAAACTAACATGTTAACCATTTTTTGAACAGCTACTTAGGTCTGGTCAAAATATATTATACCCAATTTTGCTAAGAGAAAATCATTTTTATTGTAAATGTATATTACCATAGACAAAAGCCGATAAGGTACGGGTCAATTGAGTATTTACTATAGCATTTTCACATAATAGTTCTAACTACAATTTACAATTAGTGTTTTCTAAAGAATCATAATTCAGGGCTCTGAAGTTATGCACTTAAAAATTCCAAAATATGCGCTATAAATGGCACGAAAAAATGAAAAATAAGAATTTAACTTGAAAAAATTTAACAAAATCTAAAAAAAAAAAATATGCACTAAAAATCTCTTAATATTTTGTATTTAACATAATAATTATATGTAGTCGAGTAATGAATAATAATTGTTACGAAAATTTCTACAACTAAACCAAGCTTACTTAAAAAAAACTTTAAGACACTAATAATGCAATAAGTTAGTGAACTATTGTTTAAACATTATTATAGTTGCAAAAATATCAACTTTATATATTTTGATATAATAAAATAAAATGAAACAAAAGGTTCATACAGAAAGTGTTAATAAAACAGTGTTTTAAAAATGAAGGTGAACATATAATGAACATTTTTTTTACTAATAAATTACTATAGATTGAATCAAAATTATGAACCAACATTTCATACATTTTTTGAATAGCTACATAAGTCTGGTCAAAATATATGATACCCATTTTCCCAAGAGAAAATCATTTTTATTGTAAATGTATATATTACCATAGACAAAAGCCAATAAGGCACGGGTCAATTGAGTATTAACTATAGTATTTTCACATAATAGTTCTAACTACAATCTACCATCTGAAAAATGCATTCAAATATACCATAAAAAAAAAAAAAAAAAAAAAACATTTTGTATAAATAATTCAACAATATAAGTATACCGTATACTTTTTTTGTGTTGAATAAGACACGACGTATGCCATGTTATTATTGAGTATTAAAAAAATAATAATATTATCGAAAAACATATTATGTGTATGAACATTTTTGGTGACACAAACTGAGGGCAAATTATATTAATGAGATAAATGTAATGGTAAGTAGATTCTTTAATGGTAAGTAGTTTATAATTCTATGGTACCTAAAAGTATTCTATTTAATAAAACAGTGTAAATATTCAATTTTACATGATATAATAGGTACAGCAGAAACGTTTTTCTTAAAAACTTTTTATCCATTGAAAAAAATAAAAACTATTTTGTATAATATTAATTAAATGATATAGGTATACTTTTACTTTGTGTCGAATCAGACATGTTATGAGTGAGTAAGTATTCATCAAAAATAATAATACTATCAAAAAACACAAACCGAGAGGAAATTGTTTTATATTAATTATTATTTTATATTAAGAGAAAATAAAAGTATACAATTTAATAGTAAGTAGGTATTGTTTATGACACCCAAAATTGCAAATGTATTTCACATTTTCAACTTATCATCAAATAACCAAATTAAAATGTTAATTAATATATGACTGGTATTTATGAACCATTTGTAAAAGTATTTCACCTCAGTCAAAATCAGTGGTCAGTTCGGTTAAAATAGAATAATTATTTATTATAACGCTTTGATTCACCGACGGTTATAGGTGTATATTTGAAATTTGTCTCTTACCATTGTAAAAGTATTTGTTTTAGTTTAAAATCGACAAACACGGATAATTAACTATTTGCATATCTACTATCATTATAATATATATTCATGTAAAGAGAGTGTTTTTTAAGAGAATTTCATCAGTCATAATTCATGCAAATACAATTGTACAATTATGAATTTTTTTTATATAAAATAATGCATAAAAGTATCCAATTTAATAGTAAGTAGGTATTATTTATGACACATAATATTGCAAATGTATTCAACTTTTTAAACATATCTTTCTATTTTTTTTGTATCATCATCTTTGTAATTCTATTTTATGAAAATAGAAAAAAGGAATGGGTATTATACTGAAGTCAAACAATAAGTATCTAGAAATGTTGGAGAAATGAGAGTATTTCAACACTATTATGTGTACATAAATGATAATATATGACTGGTATTTTTAAATAATATGATGGCATTGAACCATTTGTAAATTTATTTCACCACAATCAAAATCAGTGGTTAGTTCAGCTAAAATAATATAATTATTTATTATAACGCTTTGATGATTCGTAGACGGTTATAGTAGGTATATTTTTTAAATTTTCACTTACCATTGTAAAAGTATTTTGATTAGTTTAAAATCGACAAACACGGATAATTAACTATTTGCATATTTACTACCATGATAATATGTAAGAGTGTGTTTTAAGATAAATTCAACAGTCATAATTCATGCAATTACAATTTTATCCTAGAATTAGGTACTGTTACATACATTTAGTATTTACCACTCGAATTATAGGTACCTACGGAGTCGAATTAGAGTATTTTCTATTTAATAAAACAGTATAAATATTCAATTTCCTTTAGTTACTCATACACAGTGTGTTTGTAGCATATAATAGGTCCAGCAGAAATGTCTGATGTGTAGGTACCCGATATCATTGGTCAATGGTCTTCACACCAAAAGACAAAAGCCGACCTATAAATTATTATTTTGAACTAAATGGTTTATATACAGAAGAAAATAATTAAGACGATATCTGATTTAATATATAAATTATATAAAAGAAATAGAAAGAGTCAAATAATAATATGTTTTCATAATATTTAGTATTTCCTGGATCATCTCTAACAAAAACTGTAAATAATCGATAATCGAATAAATAAATTGAATACAGTGTTTTAAAAGTCGGTGTTAATAATACACAGATAGGAACTACCTACCGAACACGAATATTAACAGAACCTAGAAAGTATTTGTATTTATTTTTTGCAAAAGCCTAACACTCTCATGACCATTTCTGTCATTAGTAACAAAGTAACTTATTCAATACTTACTTAGTAAATCATTCATTATGAGTAATAATAACCGGTGGACAGCAAGAAACTACAAAACGATCAATATATATTTATGACACATGGTATAACGAACAAAAAACTAAAAAAAAAAAATATATTACGCGTAAATTAGCGTAAAACGTATAATAAAACACGAATACACGATAAAAACTCGAGTAGTAGAGTGAATTATTAGTTTTTAATGTATAATATACGACAAAAGTAATACGAATATACGATATTAAATTATTAATATATTATTTACTATTATTTCTCGAGTACTCTAGAGGTACAAAAAATCACAAAAGACTTATATGAGTACTCTTTGTATAAATGATACACGGTCAAACCTAATGCGTTTAAATCATATAATATAACTATATAGGATTACAAACTAAATAGTAGTCAATCAGTAGTAGTCGGTAGGTATAACGTGGCAATTTAAAACATTTTTATTAAGAAAACATAGCAAAAACGTACAAAACACGATAAAACTCGAGTAGTACACATATAATATAATAACAATAACGAACAAAAAACTACAAAAACGCGTAAATTTTTTTCGCGTAAATTAGCGTAAACGTATAATAAAACACGAATACACGATAAAAACTCGAGTAGTAGAGTGAATTATTAAATAATTATTACGACAAAAGTAATACGAATATACGATATAAGACAAAAGCACGGAGAATAACAGATAACACGGGGCCGCGTTATCAATAAAAGACAGAGAGTAGTGCGAATTGGCGGGAAACGATCACGGGGCACGTTTCTTTTTCAAAAGGAAAAATGAAAAATCGACCTTTTTTGGGCGCGCGAACGCGTAAAACGACGTCCGGGGACGGGGACAGAATATTTCAAAAAAGAACGGAATTTTATAGTATGAGAAAAAGGAAAAAACGGCGTTTTAAAAATAGTGGTAAATTGAGGTTATGTTTACCTTCCGATTTTATATTATAAGACTAGCTGCCGGTGAAACGCCTTTCGGGATCAAAAGTATAAACATGATAAATTTTATTTACACGGACACCGCCGAAAGCGTTAGGTTTAACTACTCGATTTAACGTATATGGGTTGTGTCTAGAAGTCGGCTCATTAGAGTGACGAAAATAGGAGCCGTTGTAAAACTACTATCAATTTTTTTTTTACCGGGACGCCGCGAAAAGCGTTAGGTTGAACGTATATGGGTTGCGTCTAGAAGTCGGTTTATTAGAGTGAGGAAAATAGGAGCCGTTGTAAAACTACTATCGGTATCAAAAATGATACATTATCAATGTATTTACATTATATATACCAATCGTTCGGCTCGAGGAGCTCCGCTCCTCGGCCAGGACACCGACGAAAGTAGGATACGGTTTTTTTTTGAAAACACACATTTATACAATGAACGTATAGAGGATAAATCTAGAGGTCGGTTATTAGTGTGATGTAAAGAGTAATTCTGGTCAGTCGGGACGGAAAAAAAACTATTTTGAGATATTTTTTATCTTTTTTATATTTTAGTTATTGAGAACGCCGCCGTAAGTAGGATACAGTTTTTTTAACGTCTAGATCGAACGCGTGTAGGATAAGTCTAGAGGTTGGTGTATTGGAGTGACGTATAGAATAATTACAGATCCTCAGTGGCCGGTGTGAATCGCCTTTCGGGATCAAAAGTATAAACATGATAAATTTTATTTACACGGACACCGCCGAAAGCGTTAGGTTTAACTACTCGATTTAACGTATATGGGTTGTGTCTAGAAGTCGGCTCATTAGAGTGAGGAAAATAGGAGCCATTGTAAAACTACTATCGGTATCAAAAATGATACATTATCAATGTATTTACATTATATATACCAAGCGTTCGGCTCGAGGAGATCCGCTCCTCGGTCAGGACACCGACGAAAGTAGGATACGATTTTTCTTTGAAAACACACATTTATACAATGAACGTATAGAGGATAAATCTAGAGGTCGGTTATTAGAGTGATGGCCGGTGTGAAACAATTTTCGGGATCAAAAGTATAAACATGATAAATTTTATTTAGACGGACACCGCCGAAAGCGTTAGGTTTAACTACTCGATTTAACGTATATGGGTTGTGTCTAGAAGTCGGCTCATTAGAGTGACGAAAATAGGAGCCGTTGTAAAACTACTCTCAATTTTTTTTTTACCAGGACACTGCGAAAAGCGGGAGAGTCATTCCAAATGTTTGGCTCGAGGAGCTCCGCTTTATTATCAATCTTTACCCGGACGCCGCGAAAAGCGTTAGGTTTAACGTATATGGGTTGTGTCTAGAAGTCGGTTTATTAGAGTGAGGAAAATAGGAGCCGTTGTAAAACTACTATCGGTATCAAAAATGATACATTATCAATGTATTTACATTATATATACCAAGCGTTCGGCTCGAGGAGCTCCGCTCCTCGGCCAGGACACCGACGAAAGTAGGATACGGTTTTTCTTTGAAAACACACATTTATACAATGAACGTATAGAGGATAAATCTAGAGGTCGGTTATTAGAGTGATGTAAAGAGTAATTCTGGTCAGTCGGGACGGAAAAAAAACTATTTTGAGATATTTTTTATCTTTTTTATATTTTAGTTATTGAGAACGCCGCCGTAAGTAGGATACAGTTTTTTTAACGTCTAGATCGAACGCGTGTAGGATAAGTCTAGAGGTTGGTGTATTGGAGTGACGTATAGAATAATTCTGGTCAGTCGGTTCGGAAACAAAAGCTATTTAGTTATTTATTCGGCCAAGACATCGTCGAAAGTAGCATACAGGTTAGGTTTAACGTCTCGATTTCACGTATATGGGTTATGTCTAGAAGTTAATATTGAATATTGAAAACTTACTTATAAATACTAAATACCTAAAGGTCTTACACATCATAGCCAATGTATTTCACCACTATCAAAAATGGTTTATATTCTACATGGGTGGATAATTGTTATGAAAATTTCTACGACTAAACTTTAAGACACTAATACTGCAATAAGTTAGTGAACACAATTCCTGCAAAAAATTTTGTTTAAACATTATTATAGTTGAAAAAGATCAACTTTATATTTTTATGATAATAAAATAAAATGCAAAGAAATGTTCAAATAGAAAGTGTAAATAAAACAGTGTTTTAAAAATGATGAATGTGCCTAAATTAATAAAATTCTTTGTAAAGCTCAGTTGATGTAATGAACATTATTTTTACTCACCGTAAGAAAATTTGAGTGCTCCACAATAAACATAAATAAATAAATTTGTATAAATTGACTGTAATTACAGTACCAAACAGTAAATGCAAACAGATTTGATTAGATTTATTCATGTGAGTTGGATAAGGGCAATGGAAGTAACTATCAACTTAATTATTATTATATATTATTTTTATATAAAATCAAGCAAAGAGATGCAAGTTGAATCAAAATTATGAACTAACATGTTAACCATTTTTTGAACAGCTACTTAGGTCTGGTCAAAATATATTATACCCAATTTTGCTAAGAGAAAATCATTTTTATTGTAAATGTATATTACCATAGACAAAAGCCGATAAGGTACGGGTCAATTGAGTATTTACTATAGCATTTTCACATAATAGTTCTAACTACAATTTACAATTAGTGTTTTCTAAAGAATCATAATTCAGGGCTCTGAAGTTATGCACTTAAAAATTCCAAAATATGCGCTATAAATGGCACGAAAAAATGAAAAATAAGAATTTAACTTGAAAAAATTTAACAAAATCTAAAAAAAAAAATATGCACTAAAAATCTCTTAATATTTTGTATTTAACATAATAATTATATGTAGTCGAGTAATGAATAATAATTGTTATGAAAATTTCTACAACTAAACCAAGCTTACTTAAAAAAAACTTTAAGACACTAATAATGCAATAAGTTAGTGAACTATTGTTTAAACATTATTATAGTTGAAAAAATATCAACTTTATATATTTTGATAATAAAATAAAATGAAACAAAAGGTTCATACAGAAAGTGTTAATAAAACAGTGTTTTAAAAATGAAGGTGAACATATAATGAACATTTTTTTTACTAATAAATTACTATAGATTGAATCAAAATTATGAACTAACATTTCATACATTTTTTGAATAGCTACATAAGTCTGGTCAAAATATATGATACCCATTTTCCCAAGAGAAAATCATTTTTATTGTAAATGTATATATTACCATAGACAAAAGCCAATAAGGCACGGGTCAATTGAGTATTTACTATAGCATTTTCACATAATAGTTCTAACTACAATTTACAATTGAAAATAGCAATCAGTATTTATTAAAAGGTTTATACAAAAAAAAAAAAGTATACATTTACATATACGGTTTTTTTTATAACAATAACCCTAACATTGTTAGTATTGTGGAAATTAGTTTTTTTAGACGTGGAAAGCTCTTATTGTGACTACTCGATAACGTATTGTAGTTGAATACAGCAGTTAATAAGTACAATCAGATTCTGAAAAAAAATTATGTATGTACAATTAATATAATTTTTTAACGTTTTGTGGGTATAATTTTTGTAAGGCGACCATAGTATTAATGAGTTGAAATCACAACAAACAGGTACCTATAATAAATAAAAAAACATTTTGTATAAATAATTCAACAATATAGGTATACCGTATACTTTTTTTGTGTTGAATAAGACACGACGTATGACATGTTATTATTGAGTATTAAAAAAATAATAATACTATCGAAAACATATTATGTGTATGAACATTTTTGGTGACACAAACTGAGGGCAAATTATATTAATGAGATAAAGTATCCAATGTAATGGTAAGTAGATTCTTTAATGGTAAGTAGTTTATAATTCTATGGTACCTAAAAGTATTCTATTTAATAAAACAGTGTAAATATTCAATTTTACATAATATAATAGGTACAGCAGAAACGTTTTTCTTAAAAACTTTTTATCCATTGAAAAAAATAAAAACTATTTTGTATAACATATATATATATAATATAATTAAATAATATAGGTATACTTTTACTTTGTGTCGAATCAGACATGTTATTAGTGAGTAAGTATTCATCAAAAATAATAATACTATCAAAAAACACAAACCGAGAGGAAATTGTTTTATATTAATTATTATTTTATATTAAGAGATAAAAGTATACAATTTAATAGTAAGTAGGTATTGTTTATGACACCCAAAATTGCAAATGTATTTCACATTTTCAACTTATCATCAAATAACCAAATTAAAATGTTAATTAATATATGACTGGTATTTAAGAAATAATATAATGGCGTTGGACTATTTGTAAATTTATTTCACCACAATCAAAATCAGTGGTTAGTTCGACTAAAATAATATAATTATTTATTATAACGCTTTGATTCGTAGACGGTTATAGTAGGTATATTTTTTAAATTTTCACTTACCATTGTAAAAGTATTTTGATTAGTTTAAAATCGACAAACACGGATAATTAACTATTTGCATATTTACTACCATGATAATATGTAAGAGTGTGTTTTAAGAGAAATTCAACAGTCATAATTCATGCAATTACAATTTTATCCTAGAATTAGGTACTGTTACATACATTTTGTGTTTTGATATAATCTGTACCACTCGAATTATAGGTACCTACGGAGTCGAATTAGAGTATTTTCTATTTAATAAAACAGTATAAATATTCAATTTCCTTTAGTTACTCATACACAGTGTGTTTGTAGCATATAATAGGTCCAGCAGAAATGTCGATGTGTAGGTACCCGATATCATTGGTCAATGGTCCTCACACCAAAAGACAAAAGCCGACCTATAAATTATTATTTTGAACTAAATGGTTTATATACAGAAGAAAATAATTAAGACGATATCTGATTTAATATATAAATTATATAAAAGAAATAGAAAGAGTCAAATAATAATATGTTTTCATAATATTTAGTATTTCCTGGATCATCTCTAACACAAACTGTAAATAATCGATAATTGAATAAATAAATTGAATACAGTGTTTTAAAAGTCGGTGTTAATAATACACAGATAGGAACTACCTACCGAACACGAATATTAACAGAACCTAGAAAGTACTTGTATTTAAATTTTTGCAAAAGCCTAACACTCTCATGAGTCATGACCAATTCTGTCATTAGTAACAAAGTAACTTATTCAATACTTACTTAGTAAATCATTCATTATGAGTAATAATAACCGGTGGACAGCAAGAAACTACAAAACGATCAATATATATATATGACATGGTATAACGAACAAAAAACTACAAAAAAAAAATATATTACGCGTAAATTAGCGTAAAACGTATAATAAAACACGAATACACGATAAAAACTCGAGTAGTAGAGTGAATTATTAGTTTTTAATATATAATATACGATAAAAGTAATACGAATATACGATATTAAATTATTAATATATTATTTACTATTACAAAAAATCACAAAACACTTATATGAGTACACTTTGTATAAAAGACGTACACGGTCAAACGTAATGCGTTTAAATCATATAATATATTATTATATAGGATACTAACTATATAGGATTACAAACTAAATAGTAGTTTAAAACATTTTTATTAAGAAAACATAGCAAAACACGATAAAACTCGAGTTGTAGAGTGAATTATTAGTTTTTAATACATAATATACGACAAAAGTAATACGAATATACGATATTAAATTATTAATATATTATTTACTATTATTTCTCGAGTACTCTAGAGGTACAAAAAATCACAAAACACTTAATGAGTACACTTTGTATAAAAGATACACGGTCAAACCTAATGCGTTTAAATCATATACCTAATATAACGATATAGGATTACAAACTAAATAGTAGTCAATCAGTAGTAGTCGGTAGGTAAAACGTAGCAATTTAAAACATTTTTATTAAGAAAACATAGCAAAAACGTACAAAACACGATAAAACTCGAGTAGTACACATATAATATAATAACAATAACGAACAAAAAACTACAAAAACGCGTAAATTTTTTCGCGTAAATTTGCGTAAACATATAATAAAACACGAATACACGATAAATGTCTCGAGTAGTAGAGTGAATTATTAGTTTTTTATATAATTATTACGACAAAAGTAATACGAATAAGACAAAACGAGAATAACAGATAACACGGCCCGTTATCAATAAAAACAGAGAGTAGTGCGAATGGCGGAAACGATCATGGGGCAATTTCTTTTTTAAAAGGAAAAATGAAAAATCGACCTTTTTTGGCGCGCGAACGCGTAAAACGACGTCCGGAGACGGGGACAGAATATTTTAATAAAAGAACGGAATTTTATAGTATGAGAAAAAGGAAAAAACGGCGTTTATAAAATAGTAGATTGAGGTTAGGTTCGTTTTTTCT